>VZRU01005205.1:23454-35947 GCA_013398155.1 Pedionomus torquatus | reverse complement strand
AAACAAAAACACACCCCCCCCCCCCCAAAAAAAATGAGAAGGAGGGAAAAAATGCCTGTACTTTCAGTCAGAGGAATAGCAAGCAGGAGAGGGACATCAAGCAGGAATCCTCCGTGGCGCTGGGCGCAAGAGGGGCTGCACCTTGCACTGAAAATTTCTTCAGCCTTCTCTATTTATTTCCATCTCAGCGGCACGCTAATGTTAGCTTTACAGTGTAGCAGGCTGCCAGAGCATTGCAACAATTACTTTCAATGCCAGATGCTAAAAAAGCTTCTTGAAATATTACTAAATAAGGTATTGTGCGTGTTCTACATGGGGAAAATAAGTAAATTCCCTGAGCACTAACAATAAGGGATTCTCTTAAGTCTATTAGCTATTTGTCAAATGCTTGTACTTCTTTATGGTGGTTTTCTTCCCTTTCATTTAATTCTCCATCTTTCAGTCTCAGCTTGATCATTTTTATTTTGGAGACTAAAATAATCTCTAATTTGTTATTGCTTTATTGTGGTCTTAATTTGAGATTCATGTTGATCTATTTAGAGTAACAACACAGCAATATTTCAGTATCTAGAGAAAAACAGTATCAGAAGACTAATTACTTGGAACAAAATGATGCTAAGGGCTAAAATTTAGTACTGTTGCTGGGCATGTGTTATATTTCTTATATAAAGGGTTTGTTTTAAGGATCATAAAACACTTTCTGCAGGTTGCTGTCATAGGTAACTGCCTCTCACATGCTCTGGCCAGGAAAGGAGCACTGTACTCACTTGGTGAACTCAGGCAAACCCTGGCTATGAGGGAGGACAAGTCATAGCTCCCAAAGGATCACGATTTCAGGATCCAAAGCTGGAAACTTTTTTCCATAGCATACTCAGCACAAGGGATAACTAAACAGCAGCACGCCTGCATCAGCCTGGATCACAGCCTTCTCCAGGAGAGATGTGCAATAGTCCTCAAGGCAGCACCAGCCTGTTCTTGCTCCTTGTCTTCCTCCTGACTCATCTTCTCTATCACAGTATTCTCCTGCACAAGACCCCAGGGTCTTCTTGTTGCCCACCTGGTGTTCACAGGCAGCAGGACTGGCATTTCTGGGGTCTGCAGGTTTTTCTGCAGGTGTTGGGTTGGCTCATCCTGTGCACACACAGCAGGCAGGTCACTGTAGGGGACAGGCACTGCTATGCAACCTCTCTTCCACCTAGGGTAATACACAGCAGATGGTGAGGACCAGATACAGGGGCACCACAGCTGTAGCAGAACAAGGATACAAGTTGACAGAAGACCTCCTGGGATTTCTGGTCCATGGGAAGGACTCCTGGCTGCTCCTGAGGCTGCGTGGTGCTCGCTGTCATAGAATCATAGAATGGTTAGAANATTACCCCTCATCCTATTGCTACAATCCCTGACAAGGATTCTCTCCCCAGCTCTCCTCTCAGCTCCCTTCAGATACTGGAAGGCTGCTATAAGGTCCCCCTAGAGCTTCCTCTTCTCCAGGCTGAACAACTCCAGCTCTCTCAGCCTGTTCTCATAGAAGAGGTGCTCCAGCTCTCTGATCGTCTTCATAGCCCTCTGCTGGACCTGTTCCAACAGGTCCACCTCCTTCCTGTGTTGAAGACCCCAGAGCTGGACACAGGACTCCAGGTGGGGTCCCACCAGAGCGGAGGAGAGGGGCAGAATCACCTCCCTTGCCCTGCTGGCCACACTTCTTTTGGTGCAGCCCAGGATGTGGTTGGCTTTCTGGGCCTCCAGCGCACGTTGAGGTTGTGGCACGGCTTCAGAGTGAGCAGTGGGGCTCAGCGTTGAACCCAAACTCAACCTTTGTATACAAACTCAACCATTTTCTACACAACTTCAGTTTACCGCATTAGCTCTCCCGCAGGCTGCCAAGATAACTTTATTTGCTGTTTAAAATCTTAAAAGGAAATTGAAAAGTCTCCAACATCATCACTGAAATGTGCAGTGGGGACAAGCGGAAAACCTAAATTTATCGCTGGAAAAACAAAGCCGATACTCTTGTGAGTGGTTGGAAATCAGTTTGGCACTGCAGTTACAGCACTTCAGTGTCTTATTTTTGTTATGAAAATTGTTTTTCTCAGTTTTCTTCAAGGCCAATCAGTAACCATTTGTTTTGTTGGGTGTGTTTTGGTCTGACAGTTTTCATGACTCTCTCATTCACAGTCTGACTCCTCAGTTTGCTAAAGGACAGCTGATAAAACTCAGCTTCAGATAAAGCAAAAATTACATTTATGCCACAAATACCCTCTGTGACTATGGGAAGACATACAGACACTCTCTTTTCATTGGCAGTGAAATCAGCGTTTAAAACATGCTTGAATATCATTGTTCATTGTTGCAATATTGTTTTCTCAGGGACATCATGCCAAGTTCTCTTTTTGCAGTACTGTCCTTATCTGAACCTTTAAACCCTTCCTTTCTAAATGATGAAAAGTAGTTCCTGGTATACCCTGTAAAATCCTCAGACTCTCCCTAGGGTATTTATATCCACTACACTCAATAAAGATAAGAGTAAAAAGAAATACATCATCTTGTGACCACAGCAGCCATACCAATAGCTGTGGCGAGACTCTCCCACTCCCTGTTAATTTACAATGGATTCCCTATTCTTTTCGCTTAGTTCCTAACAGCGTTCAGAAACATCTTTGTTTATGGTCTGGCAGTATCAGAAGCCATTATAATCAGATTGCATATTTCAGCGGTAAAATCACCAAAGATCTTGCTCTTGCGGAGGTACAAGAGACATTCTCTTTCACAGCAGCTGCAAAGCACTCTGAGGAACTGGCAGTTTTAATTACAAACAAGAAATCGAACTAGAGTTGCCACCAGCTGGAGGGAAGCTGGACTGAGGGTGAGGGTCAGGACACACAAGCCACCATCCATCAGGCTGCTCCATTAACTCTGAGAGGTTTTGGAAAGCAGCAGGCAGGCCGTTTTCTATTGCCATGAAATTTCCAGAATGAATTATACTGCAAATGGAATGAAAAAAATCTTAGTCCATTTCTTTGAGTGGTTTTCCTTTCTTTCATCTGCATTTAGCAACATTTCTTTCAGTATTTTTTAAGTCTATCCATACCCCATCATCTTGTTATAACCCTGACAGTGGGACAGCAAGAGCTTGATGATGCAGAATGGGCAGACCAGGAGAGCTCTTCCTTACAAGTAGTTTTCAGGAGTCATTAGCATTTTTCTTGTCTCCATTTGCACTTTGTGACCATTAATTAACTCCTCCCGTACCACTGCAAGGCAGGAAATCATTGCCCTTCATATAAAACAGAGAAATGAAGCGAGTTATGTTGTTTGCCCAAAGCTACAAAGAGAACCATTACCAAGACCAAGATAAGAACTGATGATTTTTTTTTAGCCCCTGGTCCTGTAATGCAATTAGCTGAGCAACCTCCTGCCCCCTCATCAGCTCCTATGTTATCCTCCACCTGAGAATGGCACTGGCTTCTGCAGTCCTCGCTATTTGAAGCTGAATTTTGCTGCTAAGGTTGATTTCCACTTAATAGGATGATTCCTACTGATACATTTTTGCCTCTAAGACAAACATTAAAGTATGCCTTTGATTAAAAGCAATGTAAGAAACCCCTTTAACTGCAGCGTGACCCCAACACTTGGTAATTTTTCAGGAATAAGCCCATGCCGACAACAGCATTTTTTTAATGCCATCTACTGGTCATAGAAAAACAGATGCCAAGCTCAAGCCCAGTGTGCCACCCAGCAAAGGCGCTGCAGCTAATCCAGCTCCGATGATCCCTGCCCCTGCTAGCGCTGCTTGTGACTTCCCTTCTTCTGCTGCTCTTCTTCCCGGTCTCTCACTTGGATGGCTGCAAGCTGTGCCGCTAAAACTCTGGAAAGCCACAGTAAGAAGTGGCCTGAAAAGAGAGTTAATTAAATGGATATTCTCCGGAGCACTCTCAGCTTACACAAATGCTGTGTTTCCATGGAACAGGGAACAAGGTTTCTTCACTGCTTGGAGAACGTGAAGAAAACTGTGGGGACTGATGAAACAACTGATAAAAAATAGTAGCTTATATACGCAGAAGATTAGTCATTTATTTCCTGAGAAGATGGACACAACCGGGTGCCTTGGAGAAGGGCGCTGGCTGCTCTGCCGGGCTGACCACTGGGTCCCTGCAGGGAGGACCTTGGGGATGAGGCTTGGACTTGGGGTTATTTTCAGCCACCTTTTTTTATTCAAGTCTTGAAAAAACACAGATAGGGGCCGAATTCTGCATGCAACCATGGTCTTTAAAAGTGAAAACAAAAGAAATACTCCCCTAGCAAGGACAGTAAGGAAGGACTGCGTTATGTACGCTTAATTAAAAACTGGGTTGGGGAGTTATGGAAAGCCAGACAGTGCCATCAGCAATAGTGATACTTTTCAGTGGAAACAGGACTGCCTACCTTCTTTAATAATAAGCAACTGTTGAACAATGGGAAGAAGTCATAAATTAAGCGTGTTTGAAAATAGGGCAGCTCAACAGCAAAGGTCATGGCCACGTAAATGTTTTTGTAAGGCATTTAAGGTGCTTTTAAGCTAAAACACTTTAACTAGGAGTTGTCATGGGAATTAATATGATAGTTCCTAGTGCAGATACAGTTTAAGACACAAAAAGCATTTCAGTTTGTCATAGTTGACCTCAGTATTACATAGTAAAATACCATCTGCTATGAGAGTTTTGGCCAAGTGAACCTAGCAGCTCGCCAGACTTGGTCAACATTGTGTCATACTTTGTCTGTACACACATTAACACATTTGCTAGGAATATAAAGACTTGATGAGAAAAGCTTCCTTGTTTGGATTGGACTGCCTTTGACAATCCTTTGACAACCACCATGGCCCTAGCTAGAGCCAATGCCAAATCCTTGGGGCACGAACAGCCCGAAGCAATTGGGTCCCCTGACACTCTCCAAAACTCCTCACCCATAGTCTTCACTCACCTCATGGCTTCAGCAGCAGGACTTCTGCTCCCACCTCAGCACAGAAGGACTTCTGGCAGGTGGCCTCCTCCAACTCAAGCTCGTCCTCCGGGCTTCCACTGTCCCCTGGCCCGTTAGGGCTCCCTACTCCTTGTCAGACACAAGTGGACCGCAAGCAAACCAGAGTTCTCTTATTCCCACTGCACAGACCAGCCTGATTCATTAGGACTGCAATAGGCCAGGAGAAACACTCTGGAGAACTCAGCCAAGCTGGTGTGGTGCCAGGGAAGCCAGCATGGAGAGGCAGGCAGCGACCTCTCCATCCATCACCACCTGAGGTGCATGTCTGCACCCTGTTTAAGCTGGAGAGGCGCTGGGACGGCTGCGCCAGCAGAGCTGTGAGGGCAATAACCTCCAGCGGTGAGGCTTGTAATCTTCATCTGGCACAGCTCTCTACAAAATGAACATCTGTCCACAGCCTAAAGATATGTTTCAAAACTGATTTAATTAGACCAGTGGAAACACCCATCTGGACACTTTTAGCTCTTTGGCTCCCATTCACCCAGCAAACAATGGCGGTGGATAAAAAATTGTTTTCACCTGCCCCGATGGCAAAGTGGCCAGAAGGAAAGGAGGAGGTATCAGCCAGGCTAGCATCTTGAACTTTTGACAAATAAGCCTCCTTATTCGAGGATGAGGATTTTTATGAAGCTGCCGCCTGCTGAGATCTCCTGCCCAAGGTGGCCACAGCTGCAGAAAGGGCAGGAGGAGGAACGTGTGCCTGAGGCCATGCATAGCTCAGTGTTTTGGCTGAAACAGCCAATTTCAGTGGGTCCAATTAGTGTGGGAATGGTTTACACCCCATCTATGCCTTGGTTGGACATTTACTGCCTGGGAACCCTTTTGTCTTCTTACCCACCTGGCTCTTATGTTCCCCTACACATCGGTACAGGATAGCAATGCTATCAATGCTAACAGATGCTCCCTGTATGATTTAATGCAATGTCAGATGGGTTAAACAGCCCGGGAAGTGGCTGCTCTGCCCCAGCAGAACAGCAGTAACGAACTGCAAAGGGATACTTAATGTTTTAAATTGGTGCAGTCATTTCTGCAGCAAGAGTCTAACTATATCTGTAGTTTATATAGGTCCTTATTCTTGCTTAGGCTGAATAAAAATAAATTGGTTGATTCTAGGTCAATCAAGGCATCCAATGAGGATCTGGCATTTATTTAACTAAATTATTTGAAGATAAACCCATACAAGTTTGTGCATAAATGTCATAAATGTTAGAAAAACATCTCACACAAATTAAAGCAAAAATCCTCTATGACAGCTGAGAGCACCATCATTTTTCCAGCACCATTTGGAGGCTGCAGATAACCCGGGTCGCTAATAGATTTTTTCTACACTCCTAATAAAAACCTACAATTTTGATTACTTTTAATCTACCTCATGCTTACTATACATTGTTAAAATCCTTTTTAAGGAAAACAATTAAAATTTTAACTAGTTGCAGATGGTGGAGATAAAATTGGTCTTTACAAATCTGTGTTTAAAATAGGATTTTCAGGGAGAGTACAGTTTATGTTTGCTAATGTCATCCAGGCTGTCTATTTGTAAACAGGAGTCAAAGGTTTACAAGCTTCAGCCTGCAGTAAAAGTAAATCAGAAGAATGAGGGAAGACTGTGAGTGCTAAACTCCCCTGACAGGCTGGAGCTGCTTTATCAGACACAGACAGGCCACAGCAAGGGGCAAGCAAGGAGCAGAAGGGAACAGATGTGCTTCACGCAATTTCTGTTGTCTTTATGGAGAGAATAGTATTTGTAACTCATTGAATAGTCAGATTGGACCTCGTGTTCTTCTGGCTTTTTCCTGGTACTCAGACTAGACCAGGAGGATAAATAGGGATATGCATAGACGGGGAGATCTTGGGGTTCCTGAGCTGTCTGCTGTTTCTGGGCAGTGATACAAGTGCATGGGCAATCGGGATGCCTCTTTTCCCACTGTGGGTCTGTCTTAGCTGCTGTTGCAGGAGGCTGAGGAGCCTTAGCCACGTCCTGCTGCTCCTCAGCCGAGCCTGTCCCCTGCCTGCTCTTGGAAAGCCGATGTCCCTCCAGGCGAGAGCACGACCTCCCTTTTTGCCTATTGCAGAGAGACTTGCCCTGCCTCTTGCTTTACTTTCTGGTGGCATTCAGTTTTTCCTTCAGAGATATCAAACGAAGCCATGCAAAACCCAGGAGCTACCGACCAGTTGTCACTTGGAAACAGCTGCAGCACCATCTCCATGAACTCTCTACACGCAGCAGGTCTCAGCTGGAAAAATCCCCCTCCACCTCTTTGTGATCTTGGGCAAACAGCCTCGCCGTGGCACCCACCAACAGGGCAGAAACAGGAAAGGATTAAAAAAGGACAGAATAAAAGCAACCCCACAGCTTGCAGAGGAAACTCCAAAACAGAGCAACCTCTTCACTTAATGGGATCCTTGTTTTTGCCAAACCCACTTTGTTTGCTAATAGGCAGTGAGTCATTATTGCCCTTTCTCCACAGTTGCAGGCCTCTGGAGAGGAGGCTCTTTTGGCTGGGATTACTTCTGCACAAGTGGTACCACCTGTACAGAATCTCTTTTTCCAGGGCCTGAAAGAGAGGACTAGTCCTTAAGAGTCCACAAATGAGGGGAGGGCGGGGGCAGTGCGTGGGGTCTCAGGTCTATACCATACACCCCCGTGACCTTCTGACAGGTCCCTCTTCTGTAAGTGCTGGTATTCTGCATCCCTGCCATGGCTAGAAGATACAGCTCAAACAGGGAGAAGGGATTATGATACGAGGGCTTGCCACAGCTTTAAAATTCATTGCAGCAAACAGGCTACTTGGGCCAAATTTCTGGCAGGAAAAACAAGTTCCACACCTGAGATTTCCATTTAAGGACATTTTCTAGCCATCTTTCACCTCAGCCAGCTGTAGCACCATGCAGGGGGGACAAGCTTTTGCACTGTCACCTCCCTGCCACCTCACCGCTCTCCAGACAGGCACCTTTTTCTCTCCATCCCATGGGGACATGGTGGCAATCTGGAGGGACATACAGGGTTGCATCAGGATGGCCCTGGCAGCCCGTGGGCTCCACGTGCATTTCTGCATCTCTCCTTCCCCCTCACCTCCAGCATCAGTGTCTGGCTATTAATGAGAAAACCCAGAGGAAACCACATCCCAATAGAGAGGAAACAGAGGGGGAAAGGGTCTTTTTCCCATATGCCTGTGACAGATTATGACCTTTGGGCTCCTGATGCTCGGAGGAGAGCTCAGCAGTGTCAGGAGACCGGCAAGGAGAGGGGAGCTGTGCGCTGGCGTGTACAGAAGGAGGAGGAGGAAGAGGAGAAGGAGGAAGGGGAGGAAGAGAAGGAGGAGAGCCACATCGACAGGGAACAGAAATATCACCACCCTGTAACTTAGCCAGCATGGTGGCTGCGGGGATGTGAGGCCATCGGTGACACCGCTGCGTTCAGCTGGCTACTCGTGGACAGCAAAGCAAGAGTCTGCACAACCTGATATTCTGTGGTTAAAACAGAGAAATAAGCAAACTTGATTTTGAATAATAATAAGACACATCTGTATTAAGAAACCATGATTGTTTTGATAAAAACATGCCAATGAAAGCAATATTTTGTAGAGTATTTGGAAGACTGACCCAAAGCTGTCCATAGCAAACACGTGAGAGTTTCTGCAGCTTTGATGAATTCAGAGGGTTTATTTCTTCTATATGAGCCACCGATGTCTCCTGAAAAATGTCATACTTGCTTTTTACTACTTTTCTTGGCTTTTAAGTCTAGCAGAGTGACGATCGCTGCAGTGGGGAGATTCTGTCCCATGTTGTACATCTTTGGCAGAGACCAGATAACACAATCTCAGGCAGCTGCATTTTTGCAGCTGTACTTCGGCGTTTTTGTTAAACGTGATGGGTTTACGCTCATCTGAGGATATAAAATGAAAGCAGTGAAGCTGCTAGGCCTGCTGATCTTGCACAGCTTTCAAGATCTCACGTACTACTGTTAATGCAGTGGCAAAAAAGAGCAGATGGCTCTTACAGTGTAGTGGACCATGTAACCACTAGGATTTGTAATTGTAAATTAAATATATTTAACATGGAAATGCTTGTGGCAATTATAAGGAGTCCAAAGTCACTGCTTTTCTGAGAAAGATAATGCACAAAGGAAAAGACTAATCACTCTTATAATGAAAGAAATAGAAGGCACCAAATGAAATTATCAGCTAAAAGGATTTAAGGGAGACAAAAACATTTAAGGGACACAAATGCATTCTGTGCATAACCGATGCAACAAATCTATCTATGAGAAAATTTCCCCCCTGGCTGTGGAAAGCCAGAGTTTAAATTCTTTCCAAGTTATGGATAAGGAGTCCAGCAAGGCTGACAGAAAGCAAAGACTCGGAAAAAAGCTCAGAAGACCTCAGCTGCAGAGCCCTGGAAGCAGCAAGACTGATAACGTCCCAGCAAGCATCCCATGTCCTTGGGAAGAGCACAAGGGCCACGGAGCGATGGCTCAGGGCTAGAAGGACTTTTGATCATATTTACCAGAGTCACTGACATGTAACATGCATCCCAAAATGGAGACATAATGAAATAGCTGTTATGGATGACTTCATAATTGCCCCAAGAGAACAAACTGGGACACCAATTAATTTCGTGGAGAAGAAACAGCAGCGGTTTATGAACTTCTGTGGAGACTTCGTTTCATTCATTAACAAAATAAGCAGAATAGATAAAAACTATGAGAGAGCAGCTGTGCCAACAAAATTGCCTCAAAATGAAGTGTTTCGATATTCTCTCCCATTAGGTGATAAACATATAAAACTTATTTTTTTAACTTCCCAGTATGTGTGCATATATATCTATGCACATACATACATTTAAACTTTGCCAAAGAAAAAGGAAAAACAGAAGCCTCATAAGAAATCACAGCACCTCACAGAAAGAAAAGGAGAATTCTAAGCAGGGAAGAAGTGACATTTGAGCATAAGAGAGTTTTCAGTTGCAATTATCCTCTTCAAGACATAATGTGTATTTTAAGCAATAAACAAAATCGCAAATTTCAAAATAGAACTTTCTGCAGTGCCCAACGGAGATACCTATCACAAAGATAAAACCAAGAAAACAGTTCATTACATGCCAGCTTACTGTTTATCAGCTAGAAACAAACCTAAGTACATCTTTAATTCAGGCCATCAGAGAATAGATCTGTATTAAAGAAAATTAACTCCATCAGTCAAAGTCAAATAGAAAAAAACCTCTTTAATAATATCTTTGATATAAAATGCTTCCACCATGCTCTAGGGCCTTGAAAAAATAGCTAAGTGAGAACAGGACCCTTTTGGTTGGTAAACGTACAAATATATATGTGTATTCATGCACACACATGCACATATACACAAACTGTCTATGATAAAATCATGACCTGGAAGAGGAAAAAGCATCTGCCTAAACTGATCTGAGAAACTTTAAATTATAGGATTTTTTTTTCAGTTTTATATCTTGATTCCTTGCCATAAAACTTAAATAGTTTTATCACTGAAAGGAAAGGTCATTTTAACCAGGGCAAGAGAAAGCTCCTCCATGTTTTATGTATTTCCAACTTTATTTGCAAGTCAATACATTCTGAATCTCCGTAGGTTTCCATTAAAGTGGAAATTGCAAAACCCTTTACCCTCACGGAAACTTGAAGTTAATATGCTCTAAGCCTCACATGACTTCTCTTTTTATATATATATATATGTATTTTTTATCTGTATTAACAATTACGTAAGGAAATTTTGGGGAGATGGATATTAGAAATTTCTCCAGCATGCTGTCTTAGACTAGCCAGAATTTCTTAAGAAATAAATTTAAATCCAGGTTACTGTTTAAAATGCAGAAAGGCTAATGGCAGACAGCTGCCATGGAGTTGCAACTGTAAAATAACACTGACTTTATTGTCACCATTGTAAATTATACCAGTAGATACTTGAATGAGAAACCTGCACAAAACTCTAGATACAACTTTAAGGCCAAGTCACATTCACTGATTATGGAATTGCAATGAGAGTTTTCTAGAATCCCCTCTCTTTTTAAGAAACGTGCATGCTTTGGCATAGCCTACCCCATGCCACCACCATGGGCTGTGTTTGCACTTCAGGTGCATCCCAAGGCTGTGTCATCTGTGGACATGACTCTCTGTGTGTCCTGTTTCCTCTTTCCCCAAAGGGACGCCTCTGGTGCTGTGTCTGGGCAATCCAGCTGGCACCCCTAGGGCACGGTGCATCACACAGCTTAGGGTCCACCCAAATGTAGGTTGACTGGCCATGTGGACTAACCTCAGCATGCTGCATTAGGGGAAGATATCTCCATCCATGCTATTGGCTACACGGCAGTGTCTTAATCAATGTAGAGAAGGCCAGGTGGATAGGGGACCTCCTAGGGTGACTCTAACACCCCATAGTTCAAGGTTAGGTGGGACTCGTTGGCAGGCTGAGATCAGGGCAAATTCAAGTAAAAAGGAAACTAAAATAGTTGCTAAACATTCTATGACCTTCAGACCATCCAGGAATGCCCCCTTATGTCTCCTGGAGACCCTGCTGACATCACCCTGGAGCACCACACACATACAGAATACAGTCAAGGTAAAGCCCACTCCTTACCAGCCAAAGGTCTGACCTTCCTACTGAAGAGTGGGAACTTGACTGACAGCTGCAGCTTCTTCGTGCTGTCCCCTGGAGGAACCCAAGGAAATAAATCCTTCCCCGATAGGACAGATTTCAAAACCCAGTCAAATTATTGTTGCAAGAATTTAACACCTTTGAAGCCTGATAAAAATACAAGGCACGTGGTTTCAATAGAGATATGCCAAACTACATGAGACTCAAATTTTGTTCTTCATGATAAAGCAGGAGTATGGCCAATGGTCTGTTACAAAGTCAGAAATGACCAATTATCAGACACTAGACCTCATCTGCACTGTACTAAAAAAACGGCAGAAATTATGCTGCTTCATCCATTTTAATCTCCCATGAGAGAATTGATTTGCAATATGAAATGGCAGCTCACAATCACTTAAGAAAAGCAAAATCTGAAAAGGGCTTTTGAAATAACCTGCTTTTACACCAGCAGAGCAATATTATCCCTGAAATATATTTGATGCTGTTGATTTACTGATGAAGAAACAGGAGCATGTAAGATTAAATAATTGCTGTTGAATAGACATTTCTCATCAAGGAATAGAAATCAGATCTCCTGAAAGAAAACTCTGTGCTCTGTTTTCTTCCCTCCTCTCTGTGAATTTGATCAAACGCCACTAATAAGAGAGAGATTTGCATTTGATTTCAGCATGTACACAGCCAGGCTGACAAACAATCAGGCGTATCAAATTGAAGTTATCATATCACAGGAAAAACTGACATTTTTCTAGGTGCGTTTATGTCAGACAAATTTATATCAGACAAATTTGCATCAAACAAAAGAAGGCAAACTCTCCTCTCCTCTCCTCTCCTCTCCTCTCCTCTCCTCTCCT
>VZRU01005205.1:10715-23435 GCA_013398155.1 Pedionomus torquatus | reverse complement strand
TCTCCTCTCCTCTCCTCTCCTCTCTTCTCCTCTCCTCTCCTCCCCTCTCCTCCCCTTTCCCCTCAGTATCTTCTGCTTGTTAAACTCTTTTTAAAGACCTGATAGGCTATATTGCAATTAGGACACATAGCAGGCAAAATAGATTGACAGACTCTCCAGAGTACAAACTGAGAGCGCTGAAAGCTCTGACTGTCCCACCACCATGCCCATGGTCCAGGACCCCATTGCAGCCCAGTTGACCCCTCACTCACAGGCTGACATCCGAGTCTGGATGCCCTCGGCTGCTTCCAGACTGCCCTGGTCCTTTCTGGGGTGATGGGACATCCTCTGGCCAGCAAGACTCTGCCTTGCCACCCTCCGGGGAGCTCCATCACTCCCAGCCCCAGGGAGCAGACAGCCCTTGCCCAACACAAACACCTCCACAAGATACAAAGTTGTAGAACATCAGGTCCCTCGACTAGAAAAGCAGGCCCTGTGTGAGCACTTGCTGGATGATGAAGGGGCTGCCAAAGGTTGGGCTTGGGTGGAGTTGGTGTTCCTGTGAAGACTGACGGAAGGCAAGATGCAATGTCCCTTCTGCTCTCCTACAGAAACACACATCTTTGTTTTGATAAGAAAATGCCATACTGTGCAGAATTTAAATGGAATTTTATTCCACACCTCCAAACTGTTTAGAGCTGTCTTTCTAATGTGCATGTCCTTCAGTCTCACAGAAAGGTCAGCCTCACTAAAAATCAAGTTGTTATTTAAAGGTTTGATTTAATCAGGAAGAAGCATACTTAAAAACGTGCTATTACCCAAAAGCAGACATTACATAAATTTAATTCTATTTTTATATCTTCCTGGCTCCAATCTCCTGAATCTGACATTAACCATAACAATCACACATGTGACTAAACCAGGCCAAATTCTCCTTTTTCTATTCCAGTATAAATATAGAAGTAATTCTGTTGAAGTAATAGCTTTGAGGTAGACTCACTCCACAAGAACAGGATTTTTCTCACAACAGCCACAGTGAGGAAACTATGCTAATTTTGAGGCCAGATTTTTATCTCCTGTACTGACAAGTTAGAGCACCAGCGTGGAGGAGACCACCAGGGTTGACATGAGAGCCTGGCAGTCCCAGAGGCTGAGGCGTATGTTAACACGGGTGGTATTTTCAAAAGCACATGAGGCTTTAAAGCTCTGGTACCTTTTTCAAAATACCTTAGGCTTTCAAAAGTTCAAGCTCCACTGATTTAAAGTAAGGCTTAAGCTTTTAAACGCATTTTTCATTTGTGCTGATGAGATACAGCCTCCTACAACTCACAGGTCTATGAGACTCAGCTTCACAGCCACAACCTCTCCCTTAAATTTGACACCTCAGTTTCGTGTTGGCATTCTCTCTTTGGAGCTCCTCAACGTGCCAGCAGTGCACCAAGGGTCAGAAAGTGGTGACCTTGCGGCTAGCTTTGGGCAGTGGGTAGTGCAGTGCCCTGTGGAAGGAGACCTGCAAGGAAGCAAGAAGCATCTGCTTGGGCATGGAGCCATCTCAGATCCCAAGTGTGTACAGCCTGGGTCTCACCTTGCTGTCCTGAATATCTGTGCTGCACAGCACCGTTCCTGCAGATATGCTTGAAGGGACCATCTTCAGAAACCCCAGGTGAAGGCAGCCTCTCCTGCTCCAATTGGTCCATCACAGGTTTTATGGTTCGTGCTCTTGGACTTAGGTAAGCAGTTTCCCTCCAAATGCATTGTCTACACGTGGATGTCATATGGGCTTTTTCTAACGGGGAACTTTTAAGAACTCTTGTAAACTCAGCCCAAAGATCTTAGATCCCACAAAGATATTTCTTACCCAGGAATATTGAATTCCAGAATGCTGATTTTCTACGTCTGTTTTCAAATGCACAATTGTGTAGGTATCTTTTGAAGGTTTTCAAGCAGGAACCTGGGAGCTGTAGTGAGTATTTGTCAGGACTGGTATCATCCGAGCTCTGCTGTGCATCTCTGCCATTCTTGGGAGCATGGCTTGGGTAGCATGGAGCACTTCAGAAACTCCTGCTTTTGTGCTGCAACATACATACTCTCAGCAATAAAAATTCAGAGTGGTTTAAGATAATTAAATTCATACTACAGGGCTTTTACAGTACTTTTCATCTTAGTGCCATATAAATAAAAACTAATTATTCCTCCACAGTCCCATCAGGCTCCAAATTTTGAAGTTAGAAGATTTACACTTTCTATCTACACTGACTATGTTTGCACTCCCCAGTATGTTAAGGACTGCTTACAATATCACCTGGATTGAAGAGACCACAGTGTTTAGCAAGCCATTTCTAGCTGGGGATTTGCCTGTTTAGGCTAAATTTCCCATTCCCCTCTTGGACAAGCTAATGGCTTGCTGTATTGTAATACCAGCAGAGAGACACCCTTTGTACACTTAAAAACATTGCTAATATCACTGTAACTATTGCAGCATCACCTGCCCCAGGTCACAGCCTCCACTGCTCCTCCAGCAGAGAAGTTTATGGGAGCCTTCCCCAACTTGCTTCAGGAGAAATCAACCAGCTTAGTCCTGCCCAAGCATTTAAATCACTCCTTTGGTCTTTGCCTAGTCTGATGAAGAGACATAGTCCCTGGCTGGATGTCTTACTTTTCTGCAGTGTTCCCAGAAAGGCACAGTGCCTGAGTGATATCACCTGATAAGCTTCCAAGAAGAAAAAGATATGTTGGGGGAGGAGGGTCCCTTTCAGGTTCTGGAGGATTTTTTCTCTGCATGATTATCTTTTTAAATAGTGAATGCTGTCCTTTGGTACAATATGTTGTCACCAAAGGAGCAACTGCCTGAAGGAGAATCCATTTTCAGAGGTGTCCGTGACCTAATAAATGACATTTATCTTGAGGTGATGAGAATTAAGCCACGCCTAAGGACTAGAACATATTCAGCCAGAAAGTTTCCAAAGCTGGTCTTACTGTGTGTGTCCTGAGCTCACTTTGCTGGTTAGTCCCTCGTTCACCCCATTGCTGTCATGATGGGAGCTCTTTATGGGCTTTCATTCGCAAAGCCCAGGTGTGAACACAAGCAAAAAAAAAGGCACAAGGCAGCAGAAGTCTGTCCCCTATGACCTGTGGCAATAATCTATGACTTCTGTTCTTGGTTGTCCTCATGTGCCTTCAGTCTGACACTTTCTGTTCGCACCCTTGGTTTTTCCTCTTTCCATGCCAGTCAAAATGGTTTTCCCAGTCTGTTCTCCGTTTTTCTTATAACATCGCACGGTTGGTAAAGCAGAATGATCTAAGACAGGAGAATGGATATTCTCCTGGCAAGGGCTGGGCAGGAACCAAGAGGAAGCCTGCCCAAACCAAAAGGCACTCCATGGGAGATGGACATACTGCTCTAGGCATCTATCCACATCTTCAGATGCCAACATACTTCCACATGCTTGACTACAGTTCTAACCCTGCTCCTGTCTGTCGGTTGGGTGTGCGTTTTTTTAAATTATTTTAAGAAAATAGAGAAAACCTTTTAAAGAAGCTTGTACCCGAGGCATAGGGACACTTGTATCCTGAGTCTTCCAGTGTTAAATCCTGACCATTTTCCATTACATTGCAAGTAAACATGTTATTGTCTCCATGTTAATTGCCAACTGTAAGCAACTGGCCTGGCTTCTCGGCTCTCTGTCAAGACAAATCTGTCAGGTTTCATTTATTGGTGTGTTCTGCTACAGCTGGCAGTGAAACTGCCCCGCCTGCCAGCCCTCATGTTAAATTTCCCTCCAGCCGAATCAGACTATCTCACTGATACGTGCCTTCACCAGCTCCTAGGGCATTTTTACTTAAAAAAAACCCCTTCCAAATACTGGGAATGGCTGGAACCAAAGAGACTACGTTTCAAGTCAGATACTGAGAAATAAAATGACTACCGATCCTTTGGTATTTTGAAAATCAAACACATTGAACTTCTGGTCATTATTACAAGTGCTCTGTTTTTCATGAAGACTTGAGACGTGGTTGAAGAATCTGACTGCATTCAATGCAGTTATGAAGGAGACTTTTCAAACATGACTGAAAAACTTAAGCAAGTGAGATTGTTAAATGTCAGCATTGCTAATAAGGCCTTTAAGGATTGTTTCCTCAGAAATACTTAGCTAATGCCCTTTCCTACTGACTGATTAATCCCTTTGGGCACCATCAGCCATTCTGGAACTGGGAATCAAAAATTCAGACTGCTCAAGAAGTGTCAGGTCACTCTCCCCATCTTACACAAGGGAAGTAAAAATAGTGTAAAGCCACGTGGAGATTGCTGGACTGTGTGGCGAGCCCAAGGAGTATGGTGGCAGCCAGCTGTGGTCTTGATTCCTTAGAGTAAGTCATGGTCTTACAAGTGGAGCTCTGGAAGTCCAGTATAGTCTCCATAACAGAAAACAAGCTGGGAGATGCATAAACCTGTGCCCAACTGAAGCTGAATTTTCAATATAAAATACCTGGGGAAAAATCCATAACAAGACCTGCATTTTAAATGGCATAGAAATCATACAGTACAAAGAAACCACAGAGCATGGTGTGCCAAACTGCAAGCCACTGTTCCTGAGGCTTTGTAGAAAGGTCAGCAGTGATGGCAAATTGAATGGCAGGTTTGGGCCCTTCAAGCATGTGGACACAACTGAGTTTTGTGGATCATGTTTTGAGAAGGAAAAGACAGGCATAGCTAGTGAGATTCCAAGCAAATTGTTGAAGTGTCTCTCTCTGCTTCTCACCCTAACTCATTACCTCCTCCACCTTGTGTCTCCTATCACAGCTCTTCCAGATGGGAGAGCTGAGGAAAGTCTGCACATCCCGCAGTAGGGAAGGATGCAAGGTAGCAATGTAAGGCAGCACAGGGCTTTGCTGTTGGAGAATAGATGATCTTGTTCTGCACCACTAAGCCACTGCCAGGGCTGCAGACAGAAAAGGCCCAGGAGCATCACTACCTCTCATCTGCATCTTTTTGCACAAGGAAGTCAAAACATCTCTTCTTCTCCTCCTCGAATACATATGTACATATGTTTTGGAAGTGAATTCAAAGCCAGCAAGGAAAGACAAAAGTAGGAACACAGCCCAGGATGACTTGTGACTAAAACTTACTGGCTTTTGACCCAGCTTTTATTCATAACAGATTCATGGGAAATCTTCTAGGATTGTTTCAAAACAATGACAATTATTAAATTTTAGAATTAAGACCTGCATAGCTGGACAAGGGAGGAAAATTAGATCATATACTGGGAAGTCTCAAAACTGGGATTTTGCCACAATCCCTTAATTCTGAAACTTAAAAAAAAATGTTAATGACATCATCTGAGTACCTTAGTAATGAAGTAAGGTTTCCTAAAGGCTTGATGATAAATACCCTCTGCCCAGCAGCTAGCTTCAATGAGAGTGAAAGGTACAGATTATCTGCTCAAGGTAGAGCAGGGAATCATAGAATAGTTTTGGTTGGAATGGACCTTTAAAGATCATCTAGTCCAACCCCCCTGCAATGAGCAGGGACATCTTTAACTAGATCAGGCTAGATCTTTAACTAGAGCTCCATCCAACCTGACCTTGAATGTTTCCAGGGATGAGGCATCTACCACCTCTCTGTTCCAGTGTCTCATCACCCTCCACCAGAGTGAAGTAGAAAGGCAGAATCACCTTCCTTGACCTGCTGGTCACGCTTCTGTTGATGCTTCTTCTGATTCTTTAGTCACCTTAAAGACTGCAGAAAGGTATTAAGCCCAAAATGGCTTTTTTATTATTTTTCCAGTATCGAATGAATCAGATGATCTTTCAGGTTTATGCACAAGAGCAGTGATTATGCTGCTTGTGCAATCTGAACAGCGACAGAACAAATGAATCTGCCACCCTCACTTAGAAAAGCTATTCCAGAAATTACTGCACACTAGAAAAGAGCCTGACTATCATCTTCCACTGAATGCTGTGTCTTGCACTCTTGCTCTATCTAGTGGATTTGGAACCTATTGAAATGCCATTTTCCAAACCTGGAATTACATTATTCTAATCCTGTGTTCATCTCATTCTCATTATTATTTTTTGGTGATGATTTTGAAGAAGATGATTGCTGTTGCTGTGAACATGAATACCATGTGCTTGTTCTGGCTTACAATATTTGGAAAAAAAGAACAAATGCTTGAAATGTTGTTTTTCTCTGAAAAAAAAATGGCATATATAAACATTATTTCTATTCCAGTTCATGGACAAAAGTTTGTAGCTTTGAAAAGGACAACCAGAAGCCAGAAAAGTGTAATTTATGACTCACATTCTGCCTGCCAGTTGACACTCTGCAATCAAGTAGCTCGCTGCAACATAGGTGACTCCTGAGAAAGTGATTTGGGTGGCCTATTCTACCCTCTAACTTCATAAGCCTGAGTGAACTGAAATCTCTGAGTATGGCTGCTTAATTCAGCCTGAAATTTCAAAAGCATGGTAATATGTTATCATCCACCATTAAAATAGCAATTTACCTTTCAGAGCACTCCCCAGGAAACAGGGGGCAGGGGATCAATCCTGTACATCCTTCCTAGGTCTGAGGAGATTCACACTTTCCAAGAGACTGATGCTAAGGACTGCTGCTAACAGAGAGAGGCACTTTCCACCCCTCCTTTTAAAACAGGACCATTACACAGGAAAAAATGCAAGAGTCTGAAGTCAGAGGGCAAGAGAAGTCCTGATGCTGTGCGCATCTTCCCAAATGTCATTTGTTGGGTACCATTTGTTGGGTACTGTGTCTTTCAGTGGTTCCCAGTGACAGGATGAGGGGCAACAGCTGCAAGCTGGAACATAGGAAGTTCCACTCAAATATGAGGAAAAACTTCTCTACGGTGAGAGTGACAGAGCCCTGGAACAGGCTGCCCAGGGGGGCTGTGGAGTCTTCTTCTCTGGAGACCTTCAAGCCCCACCTGGATGCGGTCCTGAGTGATGTGCTCTGGGCAATCCTGCTTTAGCAGGGGAGTTGGATGATCTCTAGAGGTTCCTTCCAACTGACAATTCTGTGATTCCATGATTCCGTATCCTCCCTCAAGCCTAAATTCAGGACTACAAACATCACCAAATGAATGTTATTACCATGTCCTCCCAATCCCAATTCTGTTCCCCGTCCTGCAGTCCCACCATTCTGCTTCACAGCCCCATCACTCCTTAACAAAGGTCTTGGCATTCCCTTCTGTGTCCTCTCTTTACCAAATTGGTTCTCTAAGCACGATGCCCCAGCCACCTAAGGCACATCCCTATCTTAACAATCCCTTCCCCTCACTTTCCCCAAATGATATTTTTTTTTTCCCATGGCCCTAGAAGCAACACATATCCCAGACTAATTAATTTCCTGTAAGCACATGAGAAGAACAGCAGGGGAAGTCTGAGAGCTGGAGACAGCTTCATGCATCAGTAAGTTACTGGCCAGCCAGTGACACGAACAGCTGTGTGAAGGCTCTTACTGTGATTTGTAAAAGTCCTGGACACAGGCAAAACCAGCAGTTGCTGAGATTGTTTTTGCTTGGCTTCCGTGCAGCACAGTGTGAAAACATCTAGCCTACTGGTTCAGACTTTCATCTGGCAAGGGGCAGGTTTTGTTCCAGTCCTTGATCTTGAGGTCGGTGTCTGCTTCTTATCCATCAGCTTTGTGTAAAATGTGTATGCAGTCTTAGGCATGAGGTCCCTCCGAGCTGCTCCCTCCTGGCTAAGTGCTTCAAGTTGTTCTTCTCTGCAAAGAACTTTGTTGCCCCTGATTTAAGCCCTATGAAAATCCACGAGCTTTATTTGGGTACACTCAGTACCACATCAGAGCAGCCGTCGCTGTGAAGTTTGTGCTTGTAGCTAACTACTGCCTAGGAGTCATCATTTGCTGCTCTGCCATAATGTTAAGCATTCATATGTTAATCTGCTTTTGGAGGCTGTTGTGCCTGCCTGCCTGAAAGGCTTTATCAAATGACAGCAAAATTAATAGTTTGGTTTCTGCCAATTTGATACAAGATGCTTAATATGAAAAGCAGAATATACATCAGTGAAGAGAATTTGGGAGCGCCGCTTATTTCTCTCCAACTACAATATTTACATGCTGGTGTGTTTTTTTTTTATTGCCATTGATACCAAGAGAGTTTCTAATTTTCTGTTCTGCAAAGCAGAAAAGATTCTTCGTAAAGACTGTGTGTCTATGTGTATGTTTGTGTATATGTCTGTGTCTGTGTATGTGCTGATCTTTTTCCCTGATGAATAGATGTGACCACACTGTATACCAGTTGAAATATCACAAACTAAATATCATGAAATAAATTTAAAAGTTTGGGTTTTTAAATCAATCCGTCAGTGCACATTGGTATCACACAGAAGGGAATGGGAACAGCAATTTCTACATTAATCCAATTTGTAACTTCTCTGAGTTTGAGAATGAATCTCAGTTTCACTGTAAAAAAAAAAAAAGGTAGATGGTATTTCACACAGATATTTTTCTGACTCGCCCACTCCATCTCTTCTTCTTCTCCCCACAGAAACCACTGGACTCTGATTTCCTCAAACGCTGTAAATTAGACATGAAGGAATGGACAACTCCAACAAAAAATCCCACACAAGTCTTCTGAGAAGCCAGCAAAGGAACTAGAAAAAACAGGCTGACTTGCACAACCTCACCTGACCCATGACTGGCTCTCTACTAATCCAACACTAATTTAAGACACCTTTGTACATCAGGTGCTGCAACTCCTCAGCATGTTACTCTTTGTATAGTGTTTTCTCTTTAGTCTCCCAGTATAGAGCAGAAAACCTGACTTACATTCAGTTGTTTATGAAAACACCTGAATCCTAAACATAAAACATTCATCAACTTTCCTGCAAGATACTGCAGCACGGTTCATTTCATATGACAGTCCAGGCCAGGCTTAAGAAGACCCAACCTGTCAGCAGCCCCTTCCCACTCCATCTGTCCCTCAGAGGGCAACTGCCAGGCTCGACCTGACCGAATAGGGTGAAGAAGTTATTTTTGCTGTGACTTTTGCATCAGGGTTTCCAACCAGGCACTGGGGCTGTAGCTCTCTTACCAGTATCCCTACAGCAAGTTTCTGCTGCAGTTACTCAGGTTGGAGGTTCCTTTCCAACCATAAGGGTAAACTTCAAATGAAAAATAAGGTGTAAGCTGTATCTTCACTAGAAGTGACTGCTCTCATGGGCTTGTCCTCCCAACCCAGGTATAACTCCCTCCATCAAGAGGGCTTTTCTCTGTAAGGCTCATATGGGTCCCAAAGACAAAATAAACTATACAAGCAAAGGACTTAGCATTGAAAAAGCTGGATTCTTTTATAAATGTGTCAAAATTTTGTCCAAAAAAAAAAGCTAGTACTTGCCAGTTATGTCAGTCTACAGCTACTTGAAAGACAGAGTGGCATATACAGTGACCAGAAAAAGGTCCAACCTGCCAGACTTTCCCCCTTGCCTCCTGCATGGGTTCTGGTAACGCAGAAATCCCAGGCTGAGCTCTGCCCATGTACCTCTGCAAAATGCACAGCAGTGTCACGCTTAGTAGCATACCCAAAGCCATCTACACACGACTCAAGCACCACAATATGCATAAATAGTCTTATTTGTACATCTTTTTTCCAGATCCAAGGATGTTTGTGCTGCTTTACATAACAAGTTTTGCCATCTACACAAGTGAGCAACCTCTTCAAGGACAGTTTAAAGGAGAAAACTACTACACCAGATACATCTGCAGCATCCCTGGTTTGCCTGGCCCCGCAGGTCCCCCCGGAGCCAGCGGATCTCCAGGGCCACACGGACGCATTGGTCTTCCAGGAAGAGATGGTAGAGATGGGAGGAAGGGAGAAAAAGGTGAAAAAGGGAGCGCAGGTATTGAATATTTGTGTAATCTAACACAGTAGTACTACAAAGTAAGACCTTTTATTGTCACTGTTATACATATATAAATCTATGATGAATGTGTGTATGTGCCTGTGTGGGTTTAAGTGTGATGCATGTACATATAGCAAGAGACAGAAAATATGCAGATATATTTTAGATATGTCTAATATGCATACACTGAAATCTGTGTAAATAAATGTAAATGCATAGCCTTCCTGTGCATAGATGCTAAGAAAAAGTTTGGGAAAGATGAAGCATATATGGTGTCAAATAAATAGCCTCATTTGCGCCATTAGCCAGGAATAACAGACTAGCAGGTATTTAGGTACACACTAAAAATGCTCAAATAGCAGGAGATATTTAGTGCACAAGCATCATTACCTAGGTAGATGTGGTGCTGTCTTGCCCATCAGCAGTGCCCATAGTTCAGTCAGCAACGGACTGATTAAGTGTGAAATCCTTCAATGTGTAATCAAGATGTATGAAGAAAAGTAGCAATATAGAAACAAAGGACCCCCAGGCTGTGGAGCCCGGTCCTCTGTTCCAACCTACCATTCCTTTCACAAACTTAAATAGAAGATGTTGAAAGTATTTTTGGAGTAATTTGAAATTCTGACTGTGTTTCTCTTGTCTGTTCAGGCTCACACAGTAGCCCACACAATGATTTACCGAGATGCTATGTGCAACGATTAACTAACTTAAAATGTTTTTGAAGGTTTAAGAGGAAAGACTGGGCCATTAGGACCAGCTGGAGAGAAAGGAGACCAAGGTCAGTCTGGTAAAAAAGGACCTGGAGGATTGACTGGTGCCAAAGGTGAAGTAGGTCCAGCTGGACCACCTGGACCTAAGGGAGATAAAGGAGACCGAGGAGAGCCAGGTGCACCAGGGGTCTGTAAGTGTGGAAAGATAGTGCTGAAATCTGCCTTTTCTGTTGGCATCACCACCAGCTACCCAGAGGAAAGATTACCAATTGTATTCAATAAAGTGCTCTTCAATGAGGGGGAGCATTACAACCCTGCCACGGGGAAGTTTATTTGCGCCATCCCAGGGATTTATTACTTTTCTTATGATATCACCTTAGCAAACAAGCACCTTGCAATCGGGCTGGTTCACAATGGGAAGTACCGGATAAAGACATTCGATGCCAACACGGGCAACCATGATGTGGCTTCTGGATCCACAGTGATCTACCTTCAGCCAGAAGACGAAGTATGGCTTGAGATCTTCTACGCTGACCAAAACGGTCTCTTTTCTGACCCAACGTGGGCAGACAGTTTGTTTTCCGGGTTTCTGCTATATGTTGATACAGATTACCTTGACGCGTTATCGGATGAAGACGAGCTCTGAAGCAGATGATTTCAACTGACATTCAAACTGGACACCCCAGCACAGGATTTTATCTAGACATGGCGGGGGGCACAAGGTTGGAAAAAAAAATAATAATCTGGATGTTCATTTTTGCTTTGATAATCACCAAATCCGAGCTCACAAGTATCTTTTTTAGAATCTAAGCTCAATTTTTTACCAAACAGCAGGGATATCAAAAAGAACTGTAACTAATGAAAGACTGAATCACTCCAGGACTCACTCCTCCTGAAAGCTATGTTTATAATACTATTTAAACAAATTTAAGATACTGTACATTGGGTTTTATATAAAATATATTAAGTTGCAATGTAGAATGGGTATTTTGTATATGACATTAAAGTAAAATTGAACAACTGATGGCATAATTATCTTTGGTCATTTTAAGACAAGAAATACATTAAAAAACCAGAAAACATTAATTTTTAAAAAGGAGAGGAATAAAGCAGGAATGTCTGCTTCAGGATGCAGTGAAACCAGTCACAAGGACAGTCCCATCTGATACTTACACCAACAAATGATATTCATAATTAACTAACCTCCTAACAGATACATAAAGATTTGTACAAGCTGAAGGCTGCCTAATGACAGTTACAAAAGAACAGAACAAAGGCATTACATGTATAAAATAATTAAAACTAGGAGGTGTGAGAACTTGGAGACAGGCAATCAGCATTCAAAGTGGGTATCTTCAGTATAATTCCAAGTAGGTTTACTATTCTTGCAATGCTATTCAGTATCTTTATGAAAAATGTGGAAGAAAATATGAACATTTTGCTGAAGAAAATTATGGCTGCCAAAAACCTGATAGAACAGTAACCAGTAATGAGAATAAATTATATGGAACAAATTGAGTCACATCGTTAAAGCAGGCTTACTTGTATCCCAATATGGCCAAATGCAATAAAATAAATGTAGGTCACACATAAGATGAAAAACGACATTCAGGAAACCAGAGAACTTGGAAAAAGTACATTGGACATCAGGGATAATCAGCTAAATATGAGCCATCACAGTAGGCTGTTGCTGTAGCCTTTTGGATGTATGATAAGAGGAATTCCAAGGAGGAGTAAGGGGGAGTTACTTATGAGACAGCTACTTTGTCAATGTTTCAAAAACTTACTTGAAAATTGAAAAAAAAAAAAAAAATTAATTCTGCCCATGTGGATTATAGAAGAGATATAACAACGTCAATTTATTTCTCTTGTCAATGAGGTTAAGGGGTGATTTGATCATAGTCTGCAAGTACCCGTCTGGAGACAAAATTTCTGGCAGTAGCTGCTGCAGCCTTCTAGCAGACAGGAGCACAGTAAGATCCACTGGTGAGACAGAGCACCAACTCCCACTGGAAATGAGGAACCTATTTTACCAGTGTGGTCACCAATCATTGTAAAAATTCCTAGGAACATCATGAGTTCTTCTGCAGTCAGCATCTTCAAATCAAGACTGACAATCTTTAATTGGGTGTTCTTACTTTCCAAGAATTTAGAA
>VZRU01005204.1:57620-109989 GCA_013398155.1 Pedionomus torquatus | reverse complement strand
TTTGTAGCGCGTTACGTGTGGATGTGGATAGCCTGTACGGTGGTGCGAAGGGTAGAGAAAATTGATTGCTGGACCGGAGGCTGCTGCAGTAATAATGGAGGGCTTGGAGGGGGAGGGAGAGGAGGGAAATGTTAAAAATGTTGTGTTTTCAGACGCGGACCCTCTTGCCGCAGCTTGTTAAACAACGTGCTGCCCCGGCTATTTGTAGTTGTCGGTGAGCAAGTCCTGGGGAAGCGACTCGGTTTAAGTTGTGGGGTGGGTTGGTTGGGTGTTTGGTTTTTCTTCTCGTGTGTGTATGTGTGTGAGGTTTTTCAGAACCGTTTCCCACCGCAGTACAACGCCAGCTTAGGCTCTAGGTATAATCCTGTTGTTTTTCTCGCCGGTGCAGGGCATCTGTTTGTCTTTGGCTCCGCAGTCTGACCCAGGCTGTATCACAGAAACGCTCCTACTGGAGGCTGCTCGTGATGCTGATGGGTAGAGGTTTTTCCTCCCCTTAAGACACCTGCCCCTTGCCCACCTCCCTTCAGCCTTTTCCAGTGCAGATTCCTTGAGTTTGGCTGTCCTTCCAAGCCATCCTGTTGTGGATATTTTAGTGATTTGCCAGATTGTTCTTTTTATGAAGGAGATTCCTGTGCAAACACTCCAGCTTTGAGCCTCCTCAAGTCAGAGGAGCTGCCGTGTCAGGCGTTGGCATCACTTACATTAATGGGAGCAGCATCCTCTGCTCCTTCTCCCATCATCATCATCTCTTCTCGCCCTTCTTTCCAGAATGCTGTAAATATTCTTCTTCTGCAGTGAACCCCTTGTGTGTTCAGAACTGGAACTTTAAGAACTTGATGATGTTTTCTTAAAGCAAATCTGGGCGTTTGAAGTTTTTTGATGTGTTTGATAGGGGATGGATGAGCCATCGTGGATGCTGTGTTCTAAGAAAAGGACATAAGAGGGGGGAAAAACTTCCAATATTGTAGGATAAACCTGCAACAGGAGTCTCGTCCTCTCTTCTCTTCTTAAACATGTTTATCCCTTACTAGGAAATAGGCTTTTATAGCCTGTATTCATGTTTTGGAGAGTTGGCAATGTAAAAAGTGCCTGGCTGAGTGGCACAACGCGTGGTTTTCTTAGAGGGAACGTGTCTGATGCATCTCTGACGGCACAAATGTAAGGGACGTGAAGCAGCCTGGTTTGTGACAAAGGGCATCTCAATAATAATATTAAAAAAAAAATCTCTTCAGCTGATCAAACAAAAAAGACCAGTTGCTTATGAGCACTTAATGCTTTACAGGGGAAAGAAAAATGGCAAGTTGTTTTCTTTTCTTGCCTTACCTGGATAAAGTCAGTAGTTTCTGTTCTTACGTGAAGCAGTCTGTATAAATACAAGAGAGGGAGTTTCCTGTTTAGTTAATTATCTTATTTTTCCATGTGGTATGTGATATTTCGTATCCAAGGAGGTTGTAAACGCTTTCTGTGTAATTCAAGCTCAGTATTGCTTTCATCACATGCTTTGATTTGTTCAGTGTTAACTCTGGTGAGACCGTAATGCTGCTCTTCTGATTTCTCTGACTTTCACTTACATAGTTTACAATAGAAACTTGTTTTCCATATCCACTTTTGGAGGCAAAGGTTAGTTTAAGGACATCTGAAAAATATTCTGATCGGTTTGGCTACAAGGGGTTCCCAATATCTTTTTACTTCCCAAAATAACTCCTGAAGCGTTGCCAATGGGAGTAAGAGAAAGGAATTAAAAAAGATGCAAAACAACTGCATAACCCTGTTCTGAGTAATAGTTATCTTGTGCGTCTGTTCCGATAGCAGATGAAAGGCTGGTGGAGCGAGGAGGGGAGCAAGACAGACAATATTGCTGATATTTAGACTTGTAAGGGATATTAGTATTTAAAAAGGCCAAATTCAGACTTCAAAAGGCAGAACTATTTTAATATCCTGGATTCAGGCCATCTGATATTTTGGCATCGCAAGTATTTATACCAGAGATCAAGAAGATCTTGCCTTTATTTCTAACAAATGTAGGTAAGGAAGTAATTTTTGTGACGCTTCCTATTTCCTGAGGCCTGAATAATAGCAGTTATTCCCATAATTGTATGGCCCAAACAGTTCTGCTCCAGCTTCGTCCCCCTCTCTTCCTAAAATAGCTTTCGTTGGAATATAATATGGTGAAGTAAAAGACACTGGCTAAATTTGAACCAGTTGTCTTAAACTCAAAGGCTTTTTAGTGTCACGATTTAACACCACTTTAAACGAGGCTAGTACGTTAGATGTCTTTAATAGATGTGTTTCATAAGACAAATTAATTGAGCTGCTTGGAGGTGTTAGAACAACTGCAGGAAAGAAAAATAGAGAAGGGTCTTCTCCATTGGACGTGGGTGTTGTAGTAAGGCATTAGCTATAACGAAAGCACCCCCTGCCCCGTGATAAAAAGAGCTTGCAAAATGTACGTATATATCTATTTTAAAATCACTGCTTGACCTTTAATTCTTATTTGTTGGATGTAAGTAAGAATTGGCATGTTACATAGGGCTGAACTGAAGTTACTTGCCAACATCCGTGCATGGTAAAAGAGTGGCTAATGCTGCTGTTTGTTTTCTGAAAACCATTTTTTTTTTTGTTAGTTTTTGTCCTTTTCCTTGCCATGGTGGGGTGAACAGAGGTTCTTCAACTGGACCCTTAAAATGTAGGGGGGTTATGTCAAGGGGAGCATTTCTTAGCATCTTACAGGAAAGTCAGCGTTTGCCAAGTATAGACTGACACATAAGGAGTTGTTACACTTTGCTATACTGGTAAAATCCACAGTGGAAAGCTAGTTATTTTTAAAGTGAGGTTTATGCTACTATTCTAGGTATGATCAGATGACTGATACAGTAATTCTGAGAGATCGGTTCAGCCTGGACTTGAAAGCAATGTAACAGTGCAAAACCTGTTGGAAATAAAGTATATGTTCCTCAGTGTTTCAGTTTCAGTGAATATTTGAAATACTTTTTGTCATGGGACGTCATGAGTCGAGTGTTTATCTTCATCTGCAGAAGGTTACAGGTCGGGGTTTGTTTTTTTTTCCCCCCCAGATGAAAAATGAAAGTTCCAGTTTCAGAATCTTCAGCAGAGGAAAAAAGCATTGCCAACACTTGACACGACAGTTTAACAGTTTGTTCTCCATGGATTTCACATATGCTCAAGAAAGCTGTTAATATAGTAGGATTTAGACACCGAGTAGCATTTTTTGTAAAAATATCTTTTGAGGAAAAGAAAGGACCCTGTAGTAAAACTACATATCTGGAAAATTTTGCTGAAGACTTGAGATAGTTAACTGTGTTAATGCTCCTCATCTTGCTTTAATGTCAATATTTAAATGCATTGAGTTCTCTCTTTCAATGCTGCCTCCCTTGTAAACCTGTAGTGCCTAAACAGTGGCTTACAGCATTTTCAGGCAAGTAAATTAATATCTACATCTTATGATTAGAAGGGATACATTGGCAGTAACTTGTCAGCCTGAGATGATCCCCTTTTCCTTCGAGTCACTGTTTTTAAGGTGTGGGCAAATGCAAAAAATGAAGAGAATCAGGGATTAGAGTGAAGGAAAATGGGTGTTTGTACTTAATACTCCGAATGTAAAAATTAGATTATATACTTCTCCCAAATTGGACTGTTCTTAAGTTGTGCTTGAATTTTTCCCTGAGAAACTGTTCATTTCTCTTTTGGATGTTTCCTGCTCCTTTGATATCTTCATCACTTCTTACCTGCTGCTGCTGCTGTGTCCTACCAAACTATTGACTGTCGTCCTGTTAAAAATGGATCAGCTTGTTTTCAGTGGGGGGAAAAAAACCAACCCCAAAACAACCCAGAAGGTGTGGGTATCTTCACTCAAGCCATAGCTGTTTTCTGCACAAACAGTTTGTAAATGGGGATTAACCTAAGGTGGTGGCGTCGGGTCAATGGAAGATGCTTTTGATGGAAAGTTTTCATTTTTTTGGTAGTAGTAGGTCTCTTAATTAGCTTTTCATATTAGATATTGCTGCTTTGGAGACGATGTATAGTTCTGGGTAAGTCATAAAATGTTATGAGCTTGGGTTTTGAATCCTTAACGCAAGATACTGTATTGGTTAGATCCTCTCTATTCAGTGTTGCACATGCCCTGACAACAAACGATGATGCAGATGTTGGGTTTTAGAAGGGTTTATTTTCCACTGTTAAATTGAGGAGTAGCTGTTTGCAGTGGCTGTTATTCTCCGAATCAGATACAAACGAGCGATTAACAACGCTGTTTCTTACATCCCACTTGTTTTGCACGGCCTGAAACTAGTTTTACCCAAACTACACGCTTTATTTCCCCTTTAGGAAGGATACGCCTCATATATTGCTCATGAGAGCGGTGACTAACAACAGTACCATAGCACTTCTCTTGTGGTTTTTGAATAATCTAAAATCCACTGTAAGCTATTTTTCTTTTCTCCGTGCCTTAAAAATAGTCTAAACTGGAATAGTAATTTAAGTGTCCCATTCCTTGAACACCATGTGTTTGAACAAGGTTGGCTTCAGCCTCCCTTCCTCCTCTCTTACCACCAGGCATTAAATAAGGAGATTAGTCCTGAGATCGCTGGCACTCGCCCTGTGAGCTGGAAACTCATCTCTGTAATATTGTTTCAGTAAATCTGTCTTGGGGAAATGGTTCTGTAATAGGAACCGCTGGGTTGGGAGTTGATTAAATGCATGGCCAAAATGGGTATTGCCCTGTCACCTGCCTTTTAACCTCTGGTGTTTCGGTGTGTGGTGCCCAGTGTGGAATTGTGTGATAGATCTAGATAATCCTGTGATGGTTGGAAGACCCGTATATATACCTTTTTTTTTTAAAAAGAAGGCTTCATGGTTAGAAAAAAACCTAAACAGTTTAATGCAGGTGTGTAGGCTGCTGTACTAAAAAAATTCAAAGCTGTAATAATTTGTTGACACCTGTCAGCATTTGGAAGCCAGATTGTGATTTGGAAAGAATGTTTTCTTAACCAGAAAGTCAGTTCTGGTTATTCAGTACTCTCTTACTGGCTAATTCTCCTAATCCTAGTCTGCAGAAATTAGCCTGTAAATACAAACCCCATTTCTTCAAAGTATGATGCACAGTCAGCTGTTGGCTTATTTGGGAGCAGATTACCTAATTTGAGGTAGAAATGCCTGGGTTTGTGGAGCGTGCGGCTTCCAAGGACGAGGGTGCTGTCGCTTTCATTAGTTGAAGCGCTGGATCAGAAACGTCGCTGGATAAACCTTGATGATTTGGCACCGCGTTCCCAGAACTCGGGCCACTGAGACGGCGCGGACCTGTGGGTCTCTGTAGGTATTTGCCACGGTCCCACTAGGGCTCCTTCTGCACATCACAGCAGGGTTTATTTACCCGGTGGGACTAGAAGATGCTGACGGCAGGGGAAGGCACCGGCGTGGTGGTGTGGTCCGTGCTCTGGAAGGGTTTGGGGAACGCGGTTCTCACCCGTGGAATCTGCTTCAATTCAGTGCCGCGTCTCGGCCCATCGGTCTCTCTGGAGCCCTGGAAAGCACTCGGCAAAACCCCACTGGCTCTGCAGGGTTGACTCCGTATCCAGTTTGTCGTACATAATTCAAAAAAATCTTTCTGCTAAACCTGATATCTTAACTTTCTGTTATTCAAAGGAAGGGAGAGTTGACTCGCTTCACTAAAAATTAAACCCAGGTTTATGCCAAGTGCCCCGGAACAGACTTTGAACAGCGTGACTCTAAAAATATCAGCAAACTGCTGAAGGATGCAGAATGAGACTTCGGTTTACACAGTAGCTGGGAAGCTGCCAGGTTAAAGGAGAATCTGTCTTCCCATAAGTAAATTTCAGTTAAGGTCTTCAAATTTTCATTCTTAACCGATAGCTCTATTTGCTGAGCTGTGGGAATTGCTAGTGGAATGGCCTTACGCATCCTTTCTCCTGTACTCTGATTTCTCTGGTATTTCGCCTTCAGTGCCTCCTTTGTTGCACCTGATATCCTGCCCTGAGTAATCGTCTTTGCAGTGTTTTCTTTCCCCACAAAGAAACCATCAAAATACCTTTGAAATACTCGGTTCTTTTCAAGGGGATCAAGAAAAAAATTTTCACGGACGAAAATATGATTAACTCAGGTGTGTTTAAAAGTAACGTGTGTTTGAGAAATGTCCACACAAGGAAATGACAACTTCCCAAGTTGAACGTGTCTCTCTGGTCCACGCTGAAGATCCAAATAACCTTTTGTGCATTACTGGAGAAACACAGACTGTTGTGCTTTCAAACCAGGTTATGTATTAAAGTGTGCACTCCATATATAGATTCACAGAATGGTTAGAGTTGGAGGGGACCTTAAAAATCATCCAGTTCCAATCCCCCCTGCCCTGGGTAGGGACACCTCCCACCAGCCCAGGTTGCTCCAAGCCCCATCCAGCCTGGCCTTGAACCCCTCCAGGGATGGGGCAGCCACAGCTTCTCTGGGCAACCTGGGCCAGGGTCTCGCCACACTCACAGCAAAGAAGTTCATCCCCACATCTCCTCTCAATCCCCTCTCTTTCAGTTTAAAACCCTTCCCACTTGTCCTATGGCTCCTCTCCCTGATCATGAGTCCCTCCCCATCTCTCCTGGAGCCCCTTTAGGGACTGGAAGGGCCATTCTAAGGTCTCCCCAGAGCCTTCACTTCCCCAGGCTGAACCTCCCCCAACTCTCTCAGCTTGTCTGGATTAAACAATTTAAATTGCTTAAAATACAAATTTTGTGAAACTGTTGTGTACGTCTACCTGAATTTCTAAATTTCTACCAATGAAGGAGTGGCCTGGGAGGATTAATTGAGTCTCATGATTTCATTGAGCTGTGCGTGTAACCTTTAACACAAAGTTGGAGAATGCAGGGGCATCTTTTGCCAGAATTATAGTAGAAACTCAGCTTGATCATGTTGAAGAGAGGGATTCCGAAGTCTAGCAACTCAAAATCTGGTGTGAGGATTGGGTGAGAAAAATGGGTGTGCTGGCACTCTACATAAAATAAACGTTAGGTGTCTTCTGCAACCAGGCCTTTTTTTTTTTTTTTTTTTTTTTTAATCAAAAAAGCAAAACGAAAAGAAAATCCTACATAAAAATATCCTGCAAGTTATACATCTGGAGTAAAGTTTCAGATTTCAGAAGGAAATTGTTTGAAAATTTGGTCCAGTGTGGTTTCTCTGACAAATACGGAGAAAATCTGTTTTAATGACGAATGTTAAGACTGTTGGAATCTTTCAAACATTCGAAAAAGTCAAGTATGGGATCCCGTTGCACGGACACTTATCCCAAAAAGGGATAGGAATAAATGGAGATCCTGCAAGAAACAGCAGGAAACACCAAGAAACGAATGTCACTTTATCGAACGAAAGAGCGAATTTTAACAGAGAATTCTTAAACCTGAGCAGACTTCGACTTTGCGTGCTTCAAGGCAGACAGTAGAAATGTGCAAATAGAAAAATAAGGAGAAAGTAGTTGCAGCTGTTTGGTACCAAGAAAAAAAAAGAGGTTAAGGGTGATCTGAGACTGATGTGCTGGAACGTGTGGTTTCAAAGTCAGCTCCGAGGAATAGCAGCAAAAATTGCAGAGGAGGTAACACAGATATTTATTCAATGCTTTGTGTTTACCAGGACGAAGTACAAGTAAGCAGCTTTCAATAAGGACAGTTTTTAACCCAGGCAGATACAAGAGAAATTAGATTTTAAGGGAGAGGGTAATTTGAATTACCTTCTTGGAATTACCAAGGCTATGATAAATACAGATTGCATGTTTTAATAAAGTCACTTCAGCATCCTGGACTCTATCAGGGACAGCGTGGTGAGTAGGACTCACCAGGGGGAGGTGATCGTCCCCGTGCGCTGGTGAGGCCCCACCTCAAGTGCCATGTCCAGTTTTGGGCCCTTTCTCACAAAAAAAGACATTGAGGGGCTGGAGCAGGTCCAGACAAGGGCGATGGAACTGGTGAGGGGGCTGGAGAACAAATCTCAGGAGGAGCAGATGAGGGAGCTGGGGGTGTTCAGGCTGGAGAAGAGGAGGCTGAGGGGAGACCTTCTCCTTCTCTACAACTCCCTGACAGAAGAGGGTAGCCGGGGTGGGTCGGTCTCTTCTCCCATGGAACGGGTGATGGGACAAGAGGAAATGGCCTCAAGTTGCACCAGGGGAGGTTCAGATTGGAGATCAGGAACAATTTTGATATGGAAAGGGTTCTTAAGCCTTGGACTGGGCTGCCCAGGGCTGTGGCTGAGGCACCATCCCTGGAGGGATTGAAAAGGTGGGTTACCATAGTGCTCAGTTACATGATTTAGTGATGGTTTTACCAGAGTTAGGTTGATGGTTGGACTAGATGATCTGAAAGGTCCCTTCCAACCCAGACAATTCTGTCTCCATTGCAGGATTATAGAAAAGCCCACTCAGAAGTTCAGTCTTGCCTTCAACTAAGGGAATATTCTGATTTGGAGATGACTCCGTTATAGGATGATGCTGATGTTTTTAAAATGTGAAAAATTTTGAGCCCAGTCCTAAAATGTAGAGCTCTGGTGGTCTTATCTTCAGCTGGAGGTGAAACTTGAGAAGAAATTCCCAGAGGTGGTGGAAAGCAGCAAGAAACGGTGAAATGCAGAATGAGCTTCCAAATTGTGTCATGCTAACCGGGTGGTTTGGATAAGAGAACTGGTTTTCTAGATGAGAAATAGATCTTATCTGCTTAGGCAAATTTTAAAATTAGGGCGATGAAACCATTGATGAAGTTTGAGAGGCTTAATTAGTATGCAGGGAGATTATGCAACGAGGGTTGAAGGACCATGGGAATTGAAATAGTAATTTTTGGGAGTGAGATTTAAAAGTGAAAAGCTGAGGTTTATGTGTGTGAGGTTGTACTTGAGCAGCGTATCTTTTCCCCTGAGTGGGAACGTGTAGTTTGAAAACGCTGGATGAAATCTCTAAACTGCCGACAGAAAGCGATGGAAAAAGTACCGGACACAGGTCAGGAGCCGTCGTCTGGGATACTGCACGCGGCTTTGGTGCTCTCAAGTTCCAAGAATGATAAAATCCAACTGGAGTAGACTCAGGAGAAGGGCTGCTACGTTAGGAGTTTGAAAATTCTGCTCTGAATAAAACCACAATTGCTTTCACCGAATCCGAGTGAGCGGGGAAGGGGATGGAGAGGCGGGAAGGAAGAACTGGAAGTTGGCGCTGGGACAGGAACGTGTGGGTTGGTTTGACAACACGAATGCTTATGTGAAAAAGTTCTTAGAAGAGGGCCTGAAACCATCACTGACAAAAATTTGCCTGGAAGATTTTTTCCAGTAGGAATTGTGGAGGGCAAAATACCAGGTGCTGTAAGGTTGAGTTTCTAATCTGTTTTTATGTGATGATTGCATGTGTATGTGAGCGATAGGTGAGAATTGGGCTCCTGATTTCGGAACTTCCTCCTAGTCCTTGGTTTCTATGACTTGATTGATAATGAAAAGATAATTCATTTAATCAACAAAGTTGGGCAGCCTGATTTAAGCAATCAGTTTTAATGTGGCTTTATGTTTCTGTTTTCCAGTATTCCATTCAGAACAAAAAAAAAAAGTGTTCTTGTTTAGCGTAATTAGCCTTAGCTAGGAGAATACTTTCTGCTCATTGATGATCATTACGGTGGCATTGTTAGAGCCTAGGGTGCATTGATTACAGCTCTTTGTGTAGTTTGATGGGGAAAATGGTGACTCACACCTTGATCTTTAAAGTTTCTTTTATTCACGATTATGTCCACCTGCATTTTGGTGGAAAGTGGAATTACATGAAACGTATGAAACCCCTCACTTTTCTACGACATTTTGATAAACTGTATCATTATAACAAAACCCAGTCCCTTCAGAATCATCAGGTTTATTCAACGAAGGTGGTATTATCTTTAGTTACTGAATTAATTGCACGTGTCTATGATTTCCTTCAAGATTTTCATTATTAATGCGCTGGCAGAAAAAAAAAAAGCATGAACACAACAGCTTTAGTGCTGTCTTTTTTCCCCGGTTCATTTCTCAATATTGGATAAATTTATTATTCGACAGATCTCAATTAATGACCTAAACCGAAGAAAGTTCTCTGTACCTACAGAAGTGCACAACAGTTAATGGTTGTGTTTTTCCACGTGCTCTTTTCCCCACGTACCCAGTTGCTGATCTCCAGTCCATTTTGTTTTAACCTATGAAAGTAGGAACATTTTTGAGATACTTTGTTAAATGGTACCAAGTTTAGGTATTCGGGCCGCGTTTAAGTTTGAAGTGACAACCTGGCAAAGAAAAATAGATTCTAAAAATGTGAAATACACAAAAATCTGAAAGGTTTGGGATTAGTGTTTAACTTACTTGGTGTTCTGTTAGAGTGCGAGTGTGTAGGTTACATCTGTTGCACAAAGCAGGCTTTTGTGAGATGAAACGCTCGGTCTTTTGTGTACAGGTTCTCTACGTGCCAGCAGTAATCTTGGTGAGAAGAATAACGTGGCTGTAGAGGGCTGAAACTTTCTTCCCTATAGTTTGTTTACTTTCCTTCCTGAGATTAGAACGTTCTTTGCATGCGGGATCTCGAAGGATAATGTTGATTTTAAACGGGAGTTTTGCAGGGAACAAAATCTGACTTGTGAAAGATAAGGGTAGTCACGTTTTCCTTGACCTGTAGCTGGGTGGAATGGGGGCGTGAGGCAGAGACCATGTTTCAGGTCATGTGTGTAGGCAACCAAGGTTTTGAGAGTCAACTGGAGGTCCAGTGACGTTCCTGTTCCCACAGGTTCCTCCATCTGTCCCTTTTCCTCCGGGTGTCTATAGCCTGGCTCTGAGCAGTTAGGGGAGTAGAGCTCTACGTCCTGGAAGAGTCGCACATGGAAATTCCTTGATGGAAGGAAATGCCTTGATCTACCTGTTGGATTCAGTGCCTGATCAGAAGACCTCTTCCCTCTCTAGCCCAGTCATGGCTAGAAAGCATAACTCCATGTGGCTGATTCCCAAAGACCCAAAGGTCTTTATCTACAGTTTTCCTCTGAAAGAGCAACTTGGCTTTGTTTTGGTTCGTTTTCCCAGTATAATCTGTCTCTTGGATTGATAGACTTGGGCTGTTCCATCCAGTTCAGTTGCATTCTCGTAAGCCTTGTCAAGGAGAAAACTGAATTTCCCCTGACTACCAAACTGTAAAATGGCCCAGGTGGAAGGGCTGCTTCCCTCTACCTTTCCTTTCCTTTTCCCTTCTTTTCCCTCCTTTTCTTTTCCCTTCTTTTCCCTTCTTTTCCCTTCTTTTCTTTTCCCTTCTTTTCTTTTCCCTTCTTTTCNNTTCTTCTTTTTCTTCTTTTTCTTCTCTTTCTCTCTCTTTCCCCCTCTCTCTCCCTTTTCCTTTCTCCCTCCTCTGAAGGATCTTGGATGCAGAAAGCACATCATTCACAGACCTGAATCTCTGAAAAGATCTGGGGTCTCATGAACTGAAGGTCTTTCTGCTTTGTCAGAGTCTTGGTTAGATTATAGCTCTGTTCTGCGCCTTTTTTTAGTCAGTTTAATGTTACAGATAATGAGAAGAAATTAGAGTGGATTATGTCAGTCTGTTCAGAGTAGTTACTTCAGAGTGTTGTCCCCCTTCGTTTCTAGTCATTCTCTGTCTCAGTTTCTGAAATAGAAACTTGGGAATAGTTTCTGATGTTGATGCAACTGAATCAAAACCATGATCTGGTGCATAATGAAGACAGACAGACAGACAGACGGGCGTTTTACAGAGCTGAATGCACAGCATTTCTAGAGATGGGTCGGAAGGTAACCCAGAAGGACCATCTCCCGTCCTCTTAGAAATAGCCTTTTGGTAGGAAAACACTTTAATGCATTCAAAATGTTTGAAAAAGCTAGTGTTATGTTTTGTTTTAAGCTATTAAAGAGATTAAACTGTTGGATTTGAAATTGTAGAAGGGCAACTGCAATAACTTTGTATTTTTTTCTGTTCAATTAGATATTAGGGTATTTTATTTTTTAAGTTGCTATTTAAAATCCTGGGGGGGGTTGGGTTGGTTTTTTTTTTCTTTTTTTTTTTGAGGGGTGCTTTGTATGAACAGGACATGGCAAACAGTATTCCCTTTGTTGTTCCATGCCACCCTGAACTGTTAATGCAGTTATTCAGCCAGTTTGCAGACTGGGTCAGAAACAAGTCCGTCAGTCACTGGCAACTGGGAAATGTCTTTTGAGCCAGCAGATCTGTCCTGTGGAGTAAAACTTCTAGGGACCCCAAATCCCTTGTTAATCCTTTTCTTGAGAGATTTTTGGCTCCAGTTACAAGAGAAAAGCTTTCTTGAGAAGGAAGATTGAATTATTTAATTTTTTTTTGAGTGGCCTCTCAATCCCCATTATTCAGTCTTTTTTTCAACACGATGTCATAGAGACAAATTCTGCAAATAAACGTGCAGGGGTTTGTCCATCTACCTGTATAATTGGAGCAGGAAAGACCAATCAGATATATATTCAAGAATCACTAAATACTTAAAAGAAACAAACAAAAAGCTAAAAAAACCCTTGACCAGACTCTTCAGAGAATGTTCCTCTTTGTAGGACTCAAGGAATCATCGTCTAAACACGCAAGAGCAGAGGTTTCCCATTTTCGTGCTCTTAGGACGTGTGACTTAAAGGGTGACTTTTGACTAAACGTGTAGGGGAGTCGTCAGCCGCCGCTGCTGGGGTGACCAGGACCATGGTGTTGGGCCACCATTCTTTGTAGATGCTTTGGGTCACAGTTCCTTGATATTCAGCTTTCCATCTCTGGTTCCCAATTTCCCATGCCGTGTTCCCACATACTTCATTATTTAAGAGACATTCCCACAGGCTTTTCTGAACCACTGGGTTTGGGGATGGTTGTAAATCTGTTGTCATCACTGTTAGGGACGCCAAAGAAATACCTGATGCTCCTTTGTAGAGTGAGACCTTGTCTCTACCCTTCCTTCAAGCCAAACTACATGGGCTCTGACTTTGGGGCTCTTGAAAAGAGTTTTAAGCAGACAAGGGTATCCATCAGTATGAGTCCTTCCAAGAGTCCTTGGTATTTTTGGGGAAAGTTCTTTGGAAGTTAGTATTCTTTTCCTAGATAAAACCTGAAATTCTTTTGGAACGGGTGAGATCCAGGCTTGGGACTGATTTCAGTCGTGTCTCTGAAGGTGAACCAGAAGGTTCTGCAGCGTGTCAGCAACTGAGCTGAAGAGAAACCACATTTTGTGAAACGTTGTTGTGGAATTTAGTGCCGATATTTTCTGGTGTCATGACTTGGCTGTCTTGGATAAATAGTTCAAGTTACTACTTTCAAGGAAAAAAAAATACTGAGGTGTTACTGCAGGAATGTTGTCTAGCCTTTTGGCAGGAGAGGTGTCGCAGTTCGTGGACATCAGTACCAAGATGACAATTCTCCTATTTTTAGGGAGGAATGAATTTTATTTTTATTTCATGTTTTTCACTCAACTCAAAGAGGAATCTGTGTCATCTGAGAAGTTCTTGGGACAATTTTAGTCTTTTTTGAAGCTGAATGTATCCGTGCAAGGATGCGAGGGGAAAAGTTTTGGCCAAATTGGAGCTGCGTCTGCCAACTGCTGAGAGAAAGACGGGAGGAAAAGATGCTGACGGATGAGCTCTGGTGGATTTAGCTGAAGCGGTTGTTACAGTGCTAGCTGTCAGTCTCCTCCTTTTGCTGCAGGTGATTTTCCTCGGTGCACGCGCGGCAGAAAGCGTTATTTAAGCTAAAATGGACCTCGAGCATGGGTTTGGAGGTTGCGTGCAGGTTAGCTCCCTCTGCGTCGGGTGGGAAGGCAATCTCTTCATTGCAGAGCTGGAGCAGATGGTTTTATTTGAGCCCTGTGTCCTTTTCAAAAGAGCTGTCATGTGTTAGTCTCTTACTAAATTACATTTTGCTGGCAGAGAAATGGAACCCTTTTTTTTTTTTTTCCCCCAGTCGGTCTAGGTGGTGTAACTGGAATTTTTTCGGTGCTCAGTGCAGCCTGCAGAACCATAATTTCATGATTTCATGCAGTTTATTTTAGCTGATTCCTGCTGGGAGCTGGGATCACGCTGAATTTCACCAGCTGTAGTCGTCAGGTGGACCCTTGTGCCGTTTTACGTAATACCACGTATAACTGGAAATGTGCAGCAACAGCCCCTAAATACACACCGTTAAAACCTGTGGCTTATCTTAAATAACATGTGAGGTGTTTTGCTTTCCTCTGAGCATATATCTTGCTTTTGTAGTTTCTAGCTCATTCTTTCCGGTAGCGTTAGTGTTTCTTCAATACTTCCAAAGTTTTCTTGCACTGGAGGTAGAGCTGAGCTCCTTGTGCGAGAAGTCACACGTCACCGAGAAAGAGGGAACAGAAGGGTTCTGACTTCCCGCTGCTGTAAAATCCACTCACACACTTGAACGCTGTCAGATGTGGTAAAATCATTCTGTAATTTTAGAAATTTCTGAGGATGCGTGAAGCTCTTCCGACTGCTGAAGCCTGTTGGCTCACCTCAGGAGCTGTTGAGGGGCTTCAGGTGGCACTCGCTGGGATTTTTTAAAATTTTTTTTCTTGTTTCTGTGAGAAAAGCGGAGCATGAGGTTTCCATCTGGACAGAGGGACTGGGGCTGGAGGAGGATCTGCGCGATGGGGGCATCAAAACCCCAATGGTGATCCAAGCCTGGGGAGAAGTGGAAGTTCCGGAGTTTGAGGGTGGAAGTTCTGGAGTAGCTCCTCGAGAAGCCAGCCTTATAATGAGGGGAGAAAAGCAAAATTAAGAAATAAATCCTGAGAGCAGTTTTTATTATTTAGAAAGCCGTGTCACCGCTGTGGTGGTGCGGTCAGCTCTGCTCTCTGGGGCATCCGCTCATCTTTAAGTTCATTGTTGTACAAGACAATTTGTCGAATAGTAATTTGTAGAAATTCTTTCACGTTTTAATGCCCTTCCTCATTTTTTGTGCTTTACGGATGTGTACCATAAAAGGATGAGCACCAGAAGTGCTTTTGAACAGGCTTCAGCGCTGCTGGCGCACTGCTCCTGGCTCTCCTGTAGTTGTTTCTGCCCCTTGTGTTATCCCAACCTGCCTATAATGGGGAAAACCATGCCTTTATCACTTTTTCAGGTGGGTTTTAATTTTCTTTAAACCAGTGAATCACCTTAGTGTGTGGTATATCTGTATACCTCTTCGTGTCTCTGTGCTTGCCATCTCAAAGTGGGTGGAAGGAGCGCAGGCAGCCGTGGAGCAGGGCAGGCAATAGGGTAGTGATGATTTGGTTGATGCAGTTGAGAAGTGGTGTCCTTTGTTCGTTTCCCATGATTCAAAAAGATAAAGAGCAGAATCATAGAATGGTTAGAGTTGGAAGGGACCTTAGAGATCGTCCAGTGCCACCCCCTGCCCTGGGCATGGATACCTCCCACCACACCAGGTTGCTCCAAGCCCCCTTCTGGGCTGCAAGTGCCTGCTCATGTCCAGCCTCTAACCCATCAGGACCCCCAAGTCCTTTTTTTCAGGGCTGCTTTCTAACACCTCATCCCCCGGTCTGTATTGATAGTGAGGATTGTACAGGCCCAGGTGCAGAACCCTGTACTTGCTCTTGTTGAACCTCATGGTGCACTATCGTGCTTCCGAGTCATGGCGTTATTTAGAACTCTTCACTGAAAATTAGTCGTTAGTGTTTCAGTGGTTCTACATTTCTATAAATTGATCGGGTTTAGCGTTATCATGTTGATATATCATTCTATAAGCATGCTGCGTACCTCAGTCGTTGCACCAAATGCGATATATACAGCACCGATGATGGAGTCTGCCTTTGGAGACCCAGCTTTTCCAGGTGATGTAGAAAGAGAAAATGCCGGTGGAGGTGGAGGTCAGCACCCGTGTTTGGTCTCAGAAGCACACGAGCAGGTCTGCTCTCAAGTTCTAGGGGTTTGGGGGGTGGGATCAGTGCATAACGTGGTGAGTAACTCAAAAGTAATCTCACTTGCAAACTTCTTTCAGTAGGGATGAGCGAGAGAGGCAGTAGCTGTAATGTAGGGCTTAGGTTGGCTTATGTAAAGCCTAGAAAACGAGGATATGAAGTAATTTTGCCTAAAGGACAAAGTGAGATGATCCAGAGTGTGCGCTATAAAACTCCCACGCGGGAAGGAACATTTCTCGTGAATCACTCTACTCCCTGCTTCCCAAATGAAACGCAGGAAAAGGTGTCCCGTGATCTGGGTGTACGGGGAGGGGAGCTCAGGGAGGAATCTGGGATCGCAGGGGCTGAGATGAGCGAGGGCAGAGGCAGGAGCTGCCTTGGCCTGAGCTGTGTCGGAGGGAAACACACGCTCACGTGCTTCTCGCCTGCTAAGGCCCGTGTTGGGATCTTGGAAATGATACGAAATGACGTAAACGAGAGCAAGAAATCAGATATGCATCTTGTTAAGAATCGTAATTTTGTTGTGGTTTGTGTTTTGGTATGTAGACAGTAAGCCGACATAAAAAACCCAACAAGTAACCCCATCCTGATCCCGCGTTCTGCTTTCTGTCCCTGGAGGTCTGGCTTTCCTGAGTTGCACCATCACCGTGTTTAATTTTGCTTGATGCTTTTGTTGATGGAGATAATATATCGCATGAGTAGCCTGGTTCTTTGCAGCTCTGAACACTTTAAGAGTTGTTGTTTTGGTTGTTTTTATTTGGTAACTGTTAAGTTTTTCCCTTTTGTGTTTCTTCTCCTTTGTCTGATATTATTTGCTTTGATGTGATGGTGTTCTTTTCAGCTTGACATTTAGACAAAGGTTTCTCATGTGTTCTTGCCATTGTGTGTCATAGCTAGCTTTTAACATTTCATATCAAACTTAGCCTGACTTTTTTGTCGATTTTGTTCTGGTTTTCTACAGTGGACAGGCCAAAATCCCAGCAAATCAGAACTTCTGGTACCATAAGGCGAACTTCTTCTTTGGACACAATAACAGGACCTTACCTCACAGGACAGTGGCCACGTGATCCCCACGTACACTACCCTTCATGTATGAAAGATAAATCTACTCAGGTAAAAAGCTGTAAAACAAGACAACGGAGATGTTTCGTGTAATGGATGTCTTCCTGCTAATACTTTTATCTGACTAAAAGTATCTGGAATCTTAGCTCAACTCAGTTCTGAAGAAATGGGGGCTCATTTAATTTTGTTGTAAATATAAAGCCCTAAAAATAGGAGTACAGCAGCGCTGTTGGTTTTTTTAATCAGTAACATGTTTTTAATTCAGTAACCTGGTATGCAACAGTTAATATTTTTACTCTTTTTAGAAAACATTTTTTTAAAATAATTTGCTGTGTGTGGGCAGATCTGTTGAGGCTAAATGAGCAGATTTCAATCTCAGCCGTGTATCTGGTTTATTTTGAAGCTGCGATGTGCAAAATGGTGCTGAGTGCTGTTTAAAAAAAGATTCCATAATGGCAGTGGCTGACAAGCTAAAGGTTTTACTAAATGGTGGTAACAAATCTGTGGGTTTTAAAAAGTGTATTTTTGTGTGTGTGTGCGTGGGGGAGGAGAGAGGTTACTGTTGAGAAGGATTGATCAGTTCGTCACTGGAGGGGAAATCGAGACGAGGAGGCTGGGAGTGAGCATGTAACGTGGTCTTGAGATGTTCCCTCTGCTGCTTGCCAGCGAGAAGGGCAAACACAAATGCTGTATGGAAGAGCTGCCTTTTGAAGCCAGGCAGCGGAATGAAAGCCTTTCCACCAGCTACAAAGGGCAGGGGACTGAGATTATTTATGGTTTGAGAGACCCTTGTGACACCCTCGAGTCCTCCTCGGGGCTCTGTCTTTAGCAGGAACCTCGGGCAGGTAGGCTGATGGGGCAGTCACCGTGCTCTTTGGCTAAAAAGCTGAGTGTTCTTTCTTGCTTGATCCCTCCTTGTTCTGGACCTTCTTGCCCACAAAGACGATCACTATCAAACAGGTAAAACAACATGTAATTCTAAAAAAAACGCAAATTTTTAGCAAAGGAGCTGCATTCTTGGGTTTTCAGTAGAATTTTCAGAGTTTTTCAGAACGGAATGAGTCATCTGAGTTTGTGTTCTGCACTAAGTTGGAAACTAGAAAAGAATAACTCTCTGGTTACATTTTCCGTCTACAGGCCATGGAGGGACAGTTGCTAAATCAGTTTTTTTCTCTCTCTTGTACCATGTTTCTGGCCCATTGTTATCCTGGGTTTCCTGCAAAGAAAAATCATACCTCTGTCATCCTACCTTGTGCTTATAACTCTTGTGCTATTAAGAATTGTTTTTAATAGGACAAGGGGTAATGGTTTTAAATTGGAAGAGGGGGGATTTAGGGTGGATATTAGGAAGAAATTCTTTGCTGTGAGGGTGGTGAGGCACTGGAACAGGCTGCCCAGAGAAGCTGTGGCTGCCCCATCCCTGGAGGGGTTCAAGGCCAGGCTGGATGGGGCTTGGAGCAACCTGGGGTGGTGGGAGGTGTCCCTGCCCAGGGCAGGGGGGTTGGAACTGGATGATCTTTGAGGTCCCTTCCAACTTTAACCATTCTATGATTCTGTAATGGAAGTTTATGTTGTCACAATGCATATGGTACTTTTAAAATATCAAGGATTTTTCTGTCATCACTTGTAGGCGAGTAGGTTTTGGTTAGTTTCCACTGACTTGCAACGTGCTTGTCTCACAGCAAAGGCAGCAGCTCTTGAAATTGATTCTGGGTTTCAGTCTTTTATGTAATATTGAATTTCTCAGGACAAGTTAGAATATATAAATAATTTTCCACATCTCTTTAAAATCTGCTGTAAAGCGATGCAGGAAGCCCTCTGACGGGAGGAGGATAGGTGTAGAACACTTAGAAAAGACAAAAAGGTTTGTCTCTGTGATCCAGAAATCCTATTTAATGAATTTGGGAATTTGATGATTAAAATTGTTCAAGGAAACTTTTAGAAACGGCAGTGGGACACTTGGAGAAAATGCTGTCTTCATGCCATAGTCCTTCATTTTGAAACCAGCCAGTCAGTTTTAGAAAAAGAAAAAAGGAAGAACAAGCAGTCATCGTGTTTACTGTTGTGAAAGATCTACCTAAAAAGCTCTTCATCCTGGATTTACTTCCCTTCTCGACGCTGTGCCTTGAAAGTCTTTCTGGTTTGAAAAACCTTAACTTCCATTCAGGGTGTTTTTGGTGGCGAGCATTGTGGGTAGCGTATTTCTTCACCTCTCTCTCATCAAACACGCATCCGTCTCGAACTTTGCAAATACCCTTATGAATAGAAAGTTTAGAGTATTTAGACATCCACAAACAAACCGTTTCACCAGTTACAGAAAAGAGAAACAAACTTGTTCTATAAATATTTGAGCTCCAAGCATTTGGCAGGGGAGTTGCTTTCCTGGTGAGCTGAAGTGAGCGTTCAGGTTATTTGACCTGTTGGCTGCCACCTTTTGCTTCATTCAGAAACAAAGCTCAGGGAGGAGGAACAAGAAAAAACAGAAAGGAAAGTTTCACCTTTTCAGCATAATCAGATGTAACCCAGAGGAAAGGCAGTACCATTTGTCAGTACAAGGCGAGGTATTATTTTAAAGGGATAAGGGCAGGGAAATTTGATGGTCTGGGTTTGTGTGGGTATCCTCTAACGAGGAAATGAACTGTCTTTTTATTCAAATGATTTAGCAATATTTAAGCTGAGCTGAAAAACATGTGTCTTGACTGCTCAGGACGACATGAATATGTGAAATGTAACAATCACAGCGGTTGGCACAGCAAATTCAATTTTTTTTTTTTTTAAATAAAATGTTCACCGGGGAGCCTTGGAGATGAAATCCATCATAAAATACTTGCTTGAGTTATGGTTTGGTTGTATGGGTCTGGTTGTTTTGTTTGAGCTCTGTGTAGTTTGAAGTATATCTCATTTCAAGAACGAAGGATGAGTTCCAGGTCATTGATAGGATGCATGCATGGCAAATTAAGTTAAATTAAATTAAAACCTCACTCTTTGCCTGAGTCCCAGCACAAGTACTTCCACTACTTCGTGTTCCTTGGCTCGGTAAGTTTAGCTCATGGGAGTTCCTATAGTTTACAGGAGCTAAAAATAATAACTCTTGGTAGTTCAGGGGCCTGGAAGATGGTAACAAACAAAATAAATAAAAACGAAATGACGAAAATCAATAAGCTTTTTTTTTTTTTTTTTTTTGTATGAGTATGTTTCATTGGAGAATAAATTATCTCTTGTTTTGCTACTAAACTTGTGAACAGTGCTGTCAGTATAACTTACATTGTAGGTGGAATAATCGCTTCTCTTTCAAGGGTACTTTTTGTCCCTAATTAAACGTTAATTTAGAATTCAAATTTTGTGCAGCTCCGTGAAGGTAGTGATTATGGCTGTTCCAAGTTTCTTTAGAATTCTTGTATTAAAAAACAGAAAGTCGGGTTCTGGTCTTGATCAGATGAACCGTTAATGAGTTTTATTCCAACTCCTTGTTTCCCACTTCTGTTCTTTGAACTTGGTTAGCGCTCATGAATGTTTCTTCTTACTCTAAAATTAAACCAGGATTTTTAAGAAGGAATGCAGTTTGATGTCTTGTTACTTAAATAGAGGAAGCAGAGTTCTGTTGGTTTGGTTTCTGTTGCATCTTGGAGAAGAGCGGCTGCAGTTCAGATTTCTGTGTCTCACCCACCTCAAGTGTTTTGACGGAAAACACTGCAGAGAAGCGAGGTTGTTATGTTTGCTTTTGGAAAAATACCTCTGACGCTCTGCATTGTGACATTTACACAATTCCAGCTGTCTAAGAATTCTCTGTGTGTTTATGCTGGTGTATGTATGTGTGCATAGGTATAAAGCGAGTTTTGGGTAATGAGAGACACAGCGTTTTATTGAGGAGTGTTTAAACTATTTCAGAAATTCAGGGCAACTTACTGCGGTAGGAAGTTATTAGACGTGTTGATAGACTTTGTGATCCCCTTCCCGCGTTCCTCCAATGTCCTGCTTCCCTCTCCTTTTCATTAACATTGGAACTTTTCATTAAGGCCGTTTAAAACTCAGCATAGCTTCTTTCCCCGTTTTTTTCATCTCTTTTGGGAGCACTGATGGAGAAACGTTGTACACATGTAAGTGTTCCCCGCTTCCCAGTGTAAGGAATAATTCAGCGTTGAAATTCTGACCTCAGAATCTTCAGAAGCGTTTGGATAATTTTTATAGTTTGTTAATGTCATTATTTGGCAGTAGCTGAATCATTTAAAAGAGTTTTATAAAATTAAAAAGAAGGAGGGATAAGGGATAAATATATGAATTTGATTTCATAGCAAAGATACTGCCAGTTAAACTTTGTCTATGTAAGCCTCCTCAGTCTGGAAGAAAAGAACAAATGGCCAAGTGGAAGATGTTTCATTGATTTCCTGCACCCCCAGTGGTTGTCTTAAACTGGATTCCAGTATGCCTGGCTATGCCACCTTCAGTGTATATGGAAATGACACGTTACACAAGCAGAGATGAAGGAAGTTTGCAAAACGCCTTTCAGAATTTGGACTTCTCTCTCATCTAGAGAATAAAGCAGTTACTGAGCCGGAACACTTGGCTAAAATACATTTTTGTTCTTCTTGTGTGTGGGTCAAGGCTTTACTGTAGTTACCTGTCATTGGTCAGCTGAGTAAGGGTTTTGTTTTCTTTTGGGTTGAAATTTTATTGCTTAAAAACTACCATCATAAGCCAGGAGGGTCAATTATATGAGACTTTTTTATTGGTGCGTTAGTGATCACTATGTTTATGGGATATTTTAATGACGTACTTTGCGGGGGAGGGACAAGGAGGAAGGAATGTGTCATACAACCATACTTTTATCATTCTAACTTAGCCTGTCTGATGTTTAAGAGGAGTCATCCTCTATAGTCAAATTGACTTCTAGTTCTTCAGGCTGTTTCTTTCTGTAAAATTTCTAGAGGGTATTGAAACGTTTTGAAAACATCCGAAGACTCAGAATCACAGAATGATACGGGATTGGAAGGAACCTCTGGAGATCATCCAGACCAACCTCCTGCCAGAGCAGGGTCACCCAGAGCAGGTACCACAGTGTCCAGGAGGGTTTTGAATGTCTCCAGAGATGGAGACTCTGCCATGGCTCTGAGCAGCCTCTTCCAGGGTTCTGCCACCCTCAGTGAAGAAGTTCCTCCTCATGTTTAGATGGAACTTCTTATGTTCAGCTTTGTGCCCGTTCCCTCTTGTCCTGTCCCTGGGCACCTCTGAGAAAAGCCTGGCCCCATCCTCCTGACACCCACCCTTGAAGTATTTATGGGCGTTGATCTGTTCCCCCCTCAAGTCTTCTCTGCTGCAGGCTAAAAAGACTAACCAGGCGTTATCTTCTAGTGCTCTTACTGAGTTTCTTTTGAACGTGGAAGTTTTTTGAAACCATTATTGCCTCTCCTGTAAAACCTAGACTTGTGTTCTTAATCTTTGCACCCATCCCCCAGGGTAGTTAATGTGGAATGCAGGCTAGATATAGCAATTAGAGCAGGGGGGCTGGTGATAAACGGTGAGATATTTAGAGTAATTCAGTCTTATTTTAGGTTTAGGTGGGCTGGGACTCCATGCAGTCATTCTGCTCTAAATGAAGTGGAAAGAATGTAGGTGTATATCCCTGCCGTGGGTGGAAAAGCGAGGCAGAATTACCAAACGCCTTGGAAGAAATGCTAATCTTTACAAGGTTGGGTGAGTTAGAACAATGGTAATTGTGATTTACATTAAGACTGAAGAGAGCAACCAGATGTGGTGTTCTCAGCACGTCCTATCGCATGTGTGCGCTTGGAGCGTTGTGTCAGCTGAAACCGGGACCACGAACCTTCACGCTTCATAAGAGCGTCCATCCTCCTCCTCCTCTTGGAGCAGTAGCAGGCGTTACTTAAAGTTTTTATGGATCTTTTTTGATTTTTTTTTCTTTTTCTATATTTTAATTCTTAGTTTCTGAATATAGACTTGCAGGAATAATCCTTCCGTTTCTTGAAGCTGACTTCTTAAGCGATGCTGTAAATTTGTTTCAGCTCTGAAATACCACCAGTTTCAGAAAGAGCTTCTGACCTGACTGTGTTCCTACTTGAGGAGCAGCAACTTTGGGTTTGTTTATCGTGATTCTGAAATTTTTCTTCAAACACAATTTTGAATTACTTTTTTACTTCCTTTTTTTTTTTTTTTTAACTTATTTAACACATGGGAGGTACACTTGCAGCTTCAAAGGAAGGCTTCCATGAATAAGCCTGTTTTGTAGAAGTTGTAAAATGAAACAATTTTCTTGAAACGTGGCATATTAAGGGTGCTGTAGGCCCCATTTTAATTGGAAATGTAAATTGCAGCATTCAAATGAGATACGAGGTAGTCATACATGAGCTAAACTTAACAAAAGCAGAGTTTCTATTTGAACATAGCAAGTGTGGCGTGGTTTGGTGGGAGCTTTTGTATTGGTTTGTTGGTTTATTTTTTAAAAAAAGGCTTTTGCTTGAGTGTAAGAACTTTGGGTTACAAACCCAAAACTCTTCATATAATGTGGTTACAATATGTTATGAGCATCAATTTCTAGGGCTTGAAGAAGACTGGCTTGCTAAAGTATTCTAATAACAGCTTATGTTGTGTTATTTTTTAATCTTTTTTTCTATTTTCCATCTGAATATAAATAGCACATTAATATAACATGGCCTGACTTTAGTACTGTGCTGGAAATATCATATAGTATTCGTAATCTAAAACTGCAAATAAAATTGAGAGGGACAAATATTCCACCTCCTGTACACTGATACGTGTATGTGTATTTTGAAAGGTTGTGACTTGACTCGATTAACCGTAGATTAAAAGCAACCGTGTAGTCTTTGTCTGAAGGGAGATAATTGAGTGGAAGCCAGTCTCAAAGCATATTTTGAGAAAGTACAATATTCAGTATTAAAGGAATGGATGGTTTATATTTGTTATTTTTGATTTCTCATTAAGTCACCTGCAATATAAGGATTCCCACCTCTGTCTACTAATAGTTACCAGTGTTGTTGACAAAGTACTTCAGGGTGTTGCTCTCGGTTTGTTTTTGTTCTTGCTATCTGGATCAAAATCTGTGCTTATTAAAAAATTCAGGCAAGCCCTTGCTTTCTACATAATGGTTTTGTGGGGTTTTGTTGTTTTTCTAACAGTTTAATTCTTGTTGGTGAGAAGCTCACTTTGGCTGTTTAGATATCTGACGCCTATTCGGTTTTGTTTATTAAGCTGTAGTTGAAAGGCTGTGAGCTTGTAGTGATCCCTGGTACATCCTCCTGCGCTACAGGAAAATCTTTAAGTACTTGAAATCCCTTTTCCTGCTTCGTCCTGGAGTTGCTCCCCAGAGTATGGACCAGTGTTGTATTCAGAATAGGCTCTTTGGAAGATAAATTTTCAAATAATTCCCTTTGCATTGATGTTTTCTGATTTTGTTATGAGGGTAGGGTTCCAGCTCTACTTGGGATATAGCAAAATACTTTAAGAAAAGAATAATTTAAATTGGAAAACAAATTGTAGTAGAGTGAAAGCCCATGATTTTGAAAGAGGAACAATTTTTCTTTGTTTTTCTTAGCTCTTTGGAAATCTGCAAGCTATTTCAGTACTTAATTAAATGAAATGCAATGTATTTCACACAAATTTCAGGTCCAATTTAAAAGGACGTGTAATTATTTAGAACGTGGCTCCAATAAAGTGCAGAGTGGGGATGCACACACGGGTAGCTTGGGGCAGAGGCTCTGCTTTGAGGTTGCCTGGCTGAGGGGCTCCCGTCTTCCCCTGGAAGTTTTAAATAGCTGCTTTAAATCTTTACTCTTGATAACTAATCATTTTTGGTTTTTTTTTTTTTTTTTCATAACCACGTTATCTTCTGGCTTCTTCCTCAGACCCACACACAGAGCATCATATAATAAATACGTAGAACCCTAACTTTTATAAAGAGGAGTGTTTTCTTTCCTCGGAACGTGCAGCAAAACCTTTGTTAATTATTTTTAAACCTTTGTTAATTATTGTTTTTTCTTTCATTTTGCTTTCTAATCGCCCACACGGCTTCCTGGGCCTTTGATGGAAGTATCGCTGGTGGCGTAAAAATAATGGAGACAAAAACCCACCGAAAACATGGAAAGCGCAAGGCTGGCAGAAAACCACAAGTGGGATACATGGAATTGTGTGTACAAAGCGACTTAGCACGTTAAATATTAGCACTTGGGGGTTGATGATGAGGTGTAGGCCGTGTAACGCTACAGCGGCGGTTTGAAACTCCAGGTCAAGGCCTAATGGCGCCAGGCTGGGCCTGGTGTCCTCGGCTGGAGCGGCCTGGCCCCAAAAACGCTCCCAACCTCCCTTTGAGGAGCTGCAGATATTATTTTTGTTGTGTTTGTGTTCTCCAAGGTAATGCCCGGCCTCCTTCATGAGCAGAAGAGCCCCTGTGTGTGGGCGCTACAGAAGTTTTTAGAACCCTAGAGAGGAAGGGAAGGTGTGGAGGAGCCAGGGTTCCCCTGCACGAGAAGGGAGTCCCTCGGGGAGGAGGATCCCAAATCCTGCTGGGCTGAGGTCCCGGCTCCGTTGGAGAAGTATCAGCAGTCCCTGATTCCAGGGTCCCGTCCCTGAAAAACCTCACTGCCAGAGTCACATCGTTTACAGTGCTGGAGTTGTATTTCTCGGAGCCTTTCTGTGAAGTGTTCAGCCAATAATAGTAATAATTGTTGAAAAAAACCCCACTTTTTTTCCCCCTTTCTTTTCCCAGATTGATATATCAGCCTGTAGCTCTGGGTTTGATATGGTTCATATCCCAAATTCTTGCTGAATTTTAGATGTCCCCATTGCTCCTCTGACATCCTTGGTCTCCCTTGTTTAAAAATGCTGGTGGATACCCTCAGTTTTCATAATAATTCTTGTGGTGGATAAGCACAGGAGTTGGGAGCTGTGGCTTCCAGACCTTTCTCAGTCTTTAGGGTTTAATTTTGTGACTCCTACATTCAATCACAGGCCCCAAACTCTGGGCTTGAAGAGAGGCTGGAAAAGTCCCGCTTCACGGTTCTGCTCATGTAGGTTGGTGCCAAAAATACAAGGTGTATCAAATTCTGTATCGAGTCAGAGTTAGCAAGAAGCAATTGATTATATGGCCGGTGATTAAGGAAAGACAAGTGGGAAAAGTGCATCCTTGCTTTTGGTCTCGGAGTTTGTTGGTATATTTTTGTAAATCTTCTGGTTTTCTAAACTGTCCACTGGGTGAAAANAAAGTTTTTCTTGCATGGAGAATTCAGTACAGTATATTTTCTGTTTTTTTCCCCTCCAGACACCTAGCTGTTGGGCTGAAGAAGGAGCAGAAAAGAGATCACATCAGCGCTCAGCATCATGGGGAAGTGCTGATCAACTAAAAGAGGTGAGAAGTTTTGCGCAGTGGAGCCTTTCAAGTTTTGATGCGCCCAAGACATTTTTTCAATCCCTATCAGGAGTCCAGGAAACTGTCCCCTTTCCCTCCCTTCTGTTGCTTTTGAAACAGGTTTTACCTCCAGTGTAGGAGTTAATTTCAAGAGCGCTTGTTAATTTTACACCTGTTGAAATTCCTCCCGTCCTACTCCAGAGTGTTGGCTATGTAGGAGAGGTCAGAGCAAGCGCTGATGAACCAGCCTGTTGTTGCTTTCCCGTTTTTCTCTTCAGAAAGATACCTTAAGTAGCTTTCTGTTCCTTACTGCTGTTCTCCTGAAGAGGCAAAGTGTAAGTTGGTACGTTAGCATATTCTTTAGATATTTCATTCAAGTTTGAGGGTGGAGATAGAGAGGACATCGCTTTACAAATAAAAAGGACAGTAGGTGTTGATACAGTAATAGCAAGATTGCTTGAAATGCTCTTTAATCATGCATATTTTGCTGTAGACTACAGTTGCAGCTAGAAAGAGCCCACCAAAAGTGATGTGCATCATGAGAAATTAGATACAATAAAATTGTCTCCAGCTTAGCTGAAATGACAATATTTCAGCTTTTGTCCCGGTACAGTCCATTCTGTCTCGAGTTCATAGAATCTTAAAATACCAGGTTGGAAGGAACCTCAAGCATCATCTAGTCCATCTCTTCATGGCAAAAATACGGTCTGGACAAGAGGGCCCGGCACCCTGTCCAGCTGATTCTTAAGTGTCTGATGTTGGGGAATCCATCACTTCCCTGGGGATATTACGCCAATGGTTGATTGTTCTCAATTGTGTCTAATTGGGATCTCCCCAGGAGTAACTTGTACCTTCTGCCCCTCATATTTTCCATGTGGCTAATGGAAGGGAGTCTCCATCTTCTGTCCAGTACCTAATATACTTGTGCCCCTGNCATTCAATCACAGGCCCCAAACTCTGGGCTTGAAGAGAGGCTGGAAAAGTCCCGCTTCACGGTTCTGCTCATGTAGGTTGGTGCCAAAAATACAAGGTGTATCAAATTCTGTATCGAGTCAGAGTTAGCAAGAAGCAATTGATTATATGGCCGGTGATTAAGGAAAGACAAGTGGGAAAAGTGCATCCTTGCTTTTGGTCTCGGAGTTTGTTGGTATATTTTTGTAAATCTTCTGGTTTTCTAAACTGTCCACTGGGTGAAAACTAGAATGGGATGGCAAAGTGCAGATGGGAGTAGCCAGGTAATGTTTTTTTGTGATTCTCAGGCCTCTGATTCCATCTTCAGTAATATGCATAGTCCTCATCCTTTGTAAATGCAATTTACAAAGCCTTATTTATATATATATATATTTATGTATTGAAACTGTTACTGCTGCAGTAATGTATGATGTCTGAACTTTGACACTGCAGAAAGAGTAAAATGATAATTTATGCCNAGGTCAGAGCAAGCGCTGATGAACCAGCCTGTTGTTGCTTTCCCATTTTTCTCTTCAGAAAGATACCTTAAGTAGCTTTCTGTTCCTTACTGCTGTTCTCCTGAAGAGGCAAAGTGTAAGTTGGTACGTTAGCATATTCTTTAGATATTTCATTCAAGTTTGAGGGTGGAGATAGAGAGGACATCGCTTTACAAATAAAAAGGACAGTAGGTGTTGATACAGTAATAGCAAGATTGCTTGAAATGCTCTTTAATCATGCATATTTTGCTGTAGACTACAGTTGCAGCTAGAAAGAGCCCACCAAAAGTGATGTGCATCATGAGAAATTAGATACAATAAAATTGTCTCCAGCTTAGCTGAAATGACAATATTTCAGCTTTTGTCCCGGTACAGTCCATTCTGTCTCGAGTTCATAGAATCTTAAAATACCAGGTTGGAAGGAACCTCAAGCATCATCTAGTCCATCTCTTCATGGCAAAAATACGGTCTGGACAAGAGGGCCCGGCACCCTGTCCAGCTGATTCTTAAGTGTCTGATGTTGGGGAATCCATCACTTCCCTGGGGATATTACGCCAATGGTTGATTGTTCTCAATTGTGTTTAATTGGGATCTCCCCAGGAGTAACTTGTACCTTCTGCCCCTCATATTTTCCACGTGGCTAATTGTAAAGAAGGGAGTCTCCATCTTCTGTCCAGTACCTAATATACTTGTGCCCGTGTCAGGAGGGGTGCAGCTTCTCTTCAAGAAAAGCACCTGTCTTGTTTACAGAATTAATCTTGCGGCATATTCGTAGGGTGTTGGACTTTTCGCTGGTGTTCTGGGCTCTTTGCATCCTCTCTCCCATCTCCCTGTTTAATGGGACATTCAAAAATGAGGAGAAATGTGTATGTTGTCTGAGGAGATGATGTTATTTGCAATATATAGTCCTCTTCCAGAGAGCTGTTGATAGAAAAAATAGCTGTCAGAAGGAGTGATGTAAGTTTACTTGAATTTTTAAATCAGATTTGACAAATAGGGAATAATCTTGCATTCCAGTGGTGGCAATAGACCCATTTTTAAAATGAGGACCTGGGCCAAAGAGAAGTCAATCCAGAGAGGGTTGTCTCTTCCTGTCTCACTGAGTACCTGTTATGAAACTCATCATAGCTGATTTATTACTATATTCAGTTGTCTGAGTGACTTCATCTGCAGCTGTGAGGAAGCACTTGGAATCACGGATTAAGTGCCCAGAAATGAGTACAGGAGTTTTGTGGCTGAAAAGTTTGGGCTTAAACATTACCTCCCAGCACAGGGACAAGAATAGCATCTGTATTTGTGGGATAACGCTTGCTTGCTTTTACTGAGAGAACATCCTTCATCTTCTGGCAGTTCCCTATCAAGTTCTGCAACCAGCAGCTTTTCTTCACCACAGGGCTGTGACTGTCAGCGATAGCAGAACCTTCAGCGTGTAAGCGAGCCTCTGCCGTTTGATAACAGTGATCCATTGTGCCTGGATGCCATCCTTTGTATGGACTGACCACAGCAGAAAGAGAGGAAACATGGCCAGTTGGTTCCATGGTTCCTCTGCGATAGACCACAGTAATGGAAAAAACAGGCTGTGCAGAAATGAATTGTTTTTATCCAAATTTTGCAATGGTTGTTCACTACAAAAGCTGCCCTTCTCTTCTCCAGCTTATAGTTCTTTCCCTTCCTCTTTTTTCCTTTCTCCAGCTTCTCAAAAATTTTTTCTTGCCTTTTCTAGTTCCCTGAGTTCGTAGGCCCAATGTCATTCTCCAGCCACTTCTCGTTATCTTCCCTTACTTGAACTGTTACTCAGTTACCTTCCAGCTCCTTGCCTGTTCTGTCTTGCCATTGTTTGGCTTCTATTTTATCGCTTTCTTTTTCCTTTCACTCACCTGTAAGTCCTGGTTTGAGTTTCTCTGCCTGGCTACTTAATGCCTGCGTAGTGAGCATTAAGGGTTTGTTCCATACCAAGAGCATCTTGGTTTCTTTGTGCCACAGTAATTTGCAGATTCTGGAAGGAGAAGCTCCTTGGGGCAGTTGTTTTCCAACTGTAAAGCCCACTAGAGTCAGAATTGCTAGCAAATGTAGCTGCCAGTTCCAAACATCTTTCTTGAATGTGTGCAAACTGAAATTTTTTCTACAGCTTTGCCAAATGTATTTTTCCAAGGAAATGGAGGGACGCATTCCCAGCATAAAGGACCCCCAGACAAATATTTGGATTTTCACATGATCACAGAATGCTGTGGGGTTGGAAGGGCCCTCTGGAGATCATCTGTCCAGCCCCCTGCCACAGCAGGGTCACCCACAGCAGGTCCCACAGGAACATGTCTGGGTGGGTTTGAATGTCTCCAGAGACGGAGACTCCACCACCTCTCTGGGCAGCCTCTGCCAGGGCTCTGACACCCTCAAAGTGAAGAAGTTCCTCCTCATGTTTAGATGGAACTTCTTATGTTCAGCTTTGTGCCCTTTCCCTCTTGTCCTGTCCCTGCGCACCACTGAAAAAAGACTGGCAAAGACTTTCCTTCCAAAAGACTTTTCTCCCAAAGCATTGGACAGCAGAGCTTCCCAGGTAAAAAGCCACGATCGTGTGTTTTAGCACAGAAAATGATTTGTGTCCCCCTTTCATTTGATTCTCATTCTTCAAACAACTCTAATGCTTGTTCTGAGATCTCTGATGGGAAGGGGACAGGAGGGCTGAATGTTGCATGGTAAACTTCAGAGAAAAATCTGACAAAGCTATAGGCAGCTGCAAGCAAGAGCTTAAGTAATGGAAATGAAAGTTTCACCTCTCCTGGGCAACTGCATTTGTTATGAGTAACGTAGGTAACAGTAGTTCTGCTCAGCAGATTGAATCGCTTCCCACAGCATTTGACAGTAAACTAGTAGGTAGCTGTGTACAGTTTCCTAGGTTTGTTTTTAGCAGTTTGGCTTCTTGTTTTCTTCTTCCGACAATGGAATAATTTCTAGCATGTATTTTTTTATTATCTTGATTCTGTAAATGGGCCAAATACTTGTATGCATACTTTTAATTGGTTGTGATAAAAGAAGATTGAATGTGCTTTTAAGTTTAAAAAAACTTGGGTTTGTTTTTTTTGGTTTTTTTTTTTTCCCTTGGCTAGTTTGGGAGCTATTACAATTCAAAGAATATGTTTAAAACAACTAGGGGCTCTTTTAAGGATATTTACATTTTAAACCCCTAAAAATCACTGTATAGACTTAAGATCCAAGGAAAGCAAATTAATTCTGTGTTGGCAAATAAAAAAAATATTCACTTTGAGTAGCTGAAGATGACTTTGTTCCTGAATGGAAAGAGCTGGGTGCCAGGATTGAATCTGCCTGGCGATGAAATGGGCAATGCTCGCTTGTAGTGGGTGTATTAAAAAATTTACAACTCCCCCGCTGTCGATATGAACTTTTTAATGGTAGAATGTACCTTTTTTTTTTTTTTCACCTCCTAACAAGGCTTACCTTTTTCTTTTCTTTGATTTTATTCTGAAGGGATCTACTGCTTGTTTTTATGAACGTAACTTGTTGTAAGATAATGCTTTGACATTATTTTAAAGGATACACGTCATGACTGGGAGATAAGGATTGCTATCAGTCTGAGTGCTGGTGTTTTATCCCCTTTCAGAGTTAGTTTGAAATTCTGTTGGAGTTGAATAGGGACAATTTTAGTTGTGGCTTACCCTGAACTGGAATTTGCCAAAAAATCCTGGATTTAAAACAAATAGATTTCCCTTTGTGTAGTTTTTTAAAGATGTATTTCTTACGGTGGATTTTTCACTAGCACCCCTGTGTGCTGTATCTCTTACACTGACACCAGCAACCCCCCACTGGAAGGTCCCTTATGCTCTAACCGAGTACTTGAAAAGGACTTTGGAATAAAAGAGAATCGAATATGAGTGCTTACTCTGTTTATGTGCTTTCATATACCAACTGAGAGATTGTATTCAAAGGTTTAGGGTGAATTCCTAATGCTTGTTTTACTCTTTGACCTACTGGTTAACTTCTTTATTAACAAGTGGTTCATGAAAGAGTCGGAGCTCACTCTTGTAATGAGGAGTTTGGCTTGTTCAGAAATAAGTTACTACATCGTGTAGCCTGAGCTGTAGAAATACAGGCTATTCCCTGGTTATTATCCACGAGCATTTGGACAGGAATGGTGACGTGTTCCTTCATATTACTAGCCTGTACCTAGGTCTTTTCGAATGACAAATTTGAAGGATCAGGATACAGGAATTATTCCCGTGTTGTAAAGAACCGACCTAATTTGTGCATTTCTCAGGTTTGTGCCATCAGTTATATTAGACTGCATGCATATTACAGGTGTTAGAGACAAGATTCATATTAATTCCAAGGGCACTTCTAGCTGTCAAAATATTCAGCAAGCAAAAAATAGATTTCTAGTTTTTTTTTCCTAATTTCTCATTCATCTAATAATTTTTGATGGGCATCTTTTCTTGACAGTGAACCATCAAGGCTGAACTGCCAATTTGTACCCTGAATGACCTCCTGTAGGTTTATTACTCATGAACTGATCTTTTGTGTTTTCTTGGGGTTTTTTGCTGGTTGTTTGTTGGTTTTTGGAGTTTTTTTTATATGTAACTGTATGTTAAGAGAAGGGGTTTTCTGATAAATTGACAACATTGCATGGAACAGTCAGTGGAAGAGGAAGGGCTGAAAACTCGCTTAGCTTTTTTGAAGCATGCACAGATTGGTGGTTTGTGTTCCTTTCCCATAGAGCTACACACTCCCTTTCTGATGATTCTTGTAGCCAGCCATCTCAGTCCACAGCCCTATTCCCTTCTGGGCATCGTTTTTATCTTCTGGTTTTACATTTTTAAAGGGGAAGATGAAGCTTATTTCCCTGTTCTCATTCTCCATCATAAATCTTTGTAAATATAGGTATACATGTCAGACGGGTTACCCGCCTGCCTTTTCATCTCTCTGTGGACCTAGGTTTCCTAATTGCCATTACTCCTAAAGAGAGAATGGAGAAGTTCTAGACAATTTATGTATTTATTATGTTTTAGAGATGAAGTATCTCTTTAGACTCTTTCGAAGTTGCTTCCAGTGCAGTGCCCGAGTTGCACCTTTCATCAAGAGATTAGTCTCACAGTTCTCTAAATCTAGCTCGGCCATGTTAGAAACTCAGTCGTACCAGGGCTCTGTCTGTCTCGGTGTATTCTACTCACAGACCCTTTCTGTTTGTCTTGTTGTTGAAAGATGAAAGTATTTCTGAGTAGCAGCTCTCTGAATATGGGTAGCGAGCTGTGGTAAGACTCGCTACAAATCCTTAAAGGTTGATCCTTCTTTTGTGAGTGACACCAGAAACATCACAAAGAAAAGTCCACAGCCTGGAGCAAAGCTCCATCCAGACCTCTTCACCAAATGCTGTTGTCTCTGACACTGTGAAGAGTGATGTGAAGTGATTCTCTGCCACGGAGCTGCTTTGCAAGAGCACTAATTTAACTACTTGGAGTTAATTTAAGAGCACATTTAACTACTTGGAGTTAACCACAGAGTGCGGTCGCTTGTAAGTTGTCACTCAGAAGGAGAGGTTGATGAAGTTCTTTAGAATATGAATTCCTTGTGCATTCAATTCTCCTTCTTTGCCCTTCAGGGTTTTTTTAAAATTGTATTTCTAGCTGAGTTCAAAATGAAATGGGGCTGTGCATGCTTTGCCTTAGTTGCCGGGGTGCATCCTGGAGCACCGGGAGGAGTGGGACTTGAGCCCAAAGAAAGAAGTTATCCATTCTTCAGGCAGCGTCTGTACCTGTGGTGTGAATTTGCACATAGTCTAAAATTCTGAGACAATGCTTAGAGAGAGAAATACTCTCTTTCATGTAGGAATTATCCAGGAGGAGCAAATAAGTGGAGGAACCCCCAAATGGAGGTTCTTTCATTCCTGCTAAGGAGCAAGTCAAATGGATAATGGCTTTAGTTGCATTTGACCTTCAAAATATGTAACTTTTGATTAGACATCTTTGCAGCAGACGGCAGAAAAGATAATTCTGTCTGCCTGAAGGAATCTGCCATCATTTAGCCTGCAGGGAAATGCTTTTAAATGTATTAAATAAGTTCTCCAAGATGAGTACTGCATATTGATTGCCAGTTGTTTGTGAAGGCTCTTTGCTTTTTTGATGAATTACCATTGGAAAACTGTGGTTGGGTTTAAGATCAAACAAAGTAAGCTGGAGGCTTCGTGGTCCCCAGTTTAAACCAGTTGTAGGCCAGAGATTGCTACAAATTGCCGTTGTGACTGCTTTTGTTTGCATCAGTTATTACAGTGCTCGTTTGCAAATGAGGGAGTCTAGTAATTAAACTAAGCCTAATTAAACTCATGTTCAGGTTGGCAGATAGGGCAGACGCTTTGGAGAAAGTAGCTAATAAGCAGACGTAAGCCTCGAGCTTCAGGGGGAGGCAATCCCACGTGCTTGTGAAACCCTCCAAAGGAGGACTTCACGTGTCTGTGGTTGGCTTTACAGGGGGAGGTTTGAGCGATTACCCGTGCGATAACTCACTCTCGCTTCACCGCAACTTCTTTCCAGCAGATTGCCAAACTGAGGCAGCAGCTGCAGCGCAGTAAGCAGAGCAGCCGTCACAGTAAAGAGAAAGAACGTCAGTCACCTCTCCATGGCAACCATATAGCAATCAGTCAGACTCAGGTAAGTAGAGAGTCACTTGGATTAACAGCCTCCTGCCTAATCAAGGGTTGGGTGCACAGCCTGCTGTTTCTTCCCGTATTCCTTCTGTTTGTTTTCCTATGCGGTACGTTGAAATGCTTAACACGCTGATGCCGTTGCATCTTCACTGAAATTTATCTGATAGTCATTGTATGATAAAAGAAAGAAAGGTCGCAGCAGCAGAGTGCCTGGAATATGTTAAGATGCTGGAAAAATTCTGAGCGTGGCCAGATGAGAACACATTTCCAGGAATACATGCTTGCATCCAAGCCTAATTTTTGCGGTGCGCTCTCAGAAGTCTCTGCTTTTCTGGAAGGTATTTGCTTATCAGTCTCACAACCCAATTTCATCTGAGCTGATGTAAAAAGAAGAAAAAATACCAAGATTAAGCAGTCTGAATTGGCAGCCCAGCAATTGATCAGTCTTTGAGCAGCAGGCAGAACCCTGACTTGTTACAAACAGACTTGCAATTCACCTTATCGTGTATTCATCAGAGAAAGACAGTATCTCTTTATCACCAGAGATTCGAAGGAGAATCTCATTTCCTTGTCCTATTTTAGGAATCTTTCCAGTACTTTGCTTATTGGTCGGTGCCTGGCCCGAGGGACAATTTTCATGTGACATCAAGGAAAAACAACATTGTGCTGTTTACTTTCTGAAAAGTAAAGAAGTAATAATTCAACTTGAATTCAAACTCAGCTGAAATCAAGACGATGCTTGGCACAGTACCTCATTCCTGGTGGCTAGAAGACTTGTCACACTACAGGATAAAAGTCTTTTTTCTTCATGGCTTTGTCCAGGGCATACCTTTTGGTTGTTACGGTCGTCTGGAGCCCTTGTCAGTACAGCATCCTGTCTTCTAGCCTGGGAGTTTGTGTCTGCAGTGGCTAGTTTGTGGTACAGTTGGGTATTGAGGATTTTGAGCGTTTCCATTATATTGGAAAAATAAATGGAAAAATTGCTGTCATCACCAGCCTGTTTTTGTTCCAGACACTGTGACTTACTGTAAAGCCTCAGTCAGACGTAACCTTTAGGAGGCAAAATTTTACGTCCAGATGGTGTTGATGACCACTCTTAGGTTCTATACCAAAGGGTATTGTGGTGACAGTGCTTCTCTTCAGACCAGTGTCTGTGGATTTGATATACATTGGTTGTCTGAGAGGTTAAGCTCAAGGCTCCTAGTCTGACATCTGTTTTCTGATGGCTTGTTACTTACCTGTTTTTCAAAGCATTGTGGAAGTTTAGGCAAATTTTAATGTAGCTAATCATTTTAACACAAGCCTGGCAGAGACAATTTTTCTTTTCAGGTAATTTTCATGTTATACAAAGTTAAAAAAATTTGCCGTACTCTAAGTATATATTTCTCTTATTACGAAAATGTTGACGGATATGAAGAATAGCTTTGGACAAATGACCTGACCTTGAACCGGATTCTGCAGCAGGGAGCAATGGAGGATGCCCCATGCAGTTTCTGTTCTTGCCATTGCAACCTGCCAGGAAAATTGAAACCCAATTAGGAGTTCTAAAGCCCAGGCAAGGTTCAGTCAATGACTTCATGAACCTTAAGCCACTTGTAGAAAGCAGTTAATCTTGTCTCGTTTGACAGCGCAGACATTTGAGTCCTGATTAAATTTCACCTACAGTGGATCCTTAACTTGGACCCCATGTTACTCACAGGCCACAATGTGAACTCCTGAAATGTTGGTTCCATCATTGAATTTCCTGGTTGCCATTTGAAATAGCCAGTGTTTTAGGAAGAAGAGGTTTAGCCATGAACCTTGAATACTGATCATAGAATCATAGAATGGTTAGAGTTGGAAGGGACCTTGAAGATCATCGAGTTCCAGCCCCCCTTCCGACCTCCCACTAGACCAGGTTGCTCAAACCCAAATCAAGCCTGGCCTTAAATACTTCCAGGGATGGGGCATCCACAACTTCTCTGGGCAACCTGTTCCAGTGCCTCACCACCCTCACAGCAAAGAATTTTATCCTAATATCCAATCTAAATCTCCCCTCTTCCAGTTTACCCCTTGTCCTATCACTCCAGTACCTGACCAAGAGTCCCTCTCCAGCTCTCCTGTAGCTCCCTTCAGATCCTGGAAGGCTGCTCCAAGGTCTCCCCGGAGCCTTCTCTTCTCCAGGCTGAACAGCCCCAGCTCTCTCAGCCTGTCCTCATAGGAGAGGTGCTACATCCCTCTGATCATCTTGGTGGCCCTATGCTGGACCTGTTCCAACAGTTCTATGTCCTGATATTTAAAAGCTGATGTTTAAACCTAATCTTGTGATGAAGATACAGAGGAAATTGATGTTCTTCCTGAAACTTTTATGCTTCTATAACAAAGGATCCCACTACATTTTTAATAGAAAAGGGTTTTGCTTTCCATCTCAATGTAAGCTGTTGTGGGTACCTCTGCCACTCTTTAGAGACAGGACAACCAGTCTTTGGCACAGTCTGAGATCCACCTAGGACACATGCTTTGAAGGACCACTCACAGGATCATCCCGTGATGTTAATGAGGAGAAAGTATGTCGGAACGTGAACTCTGGTCATGGGTGCATCTATGGTGCGTAGCTGCTGCTGAGCTAGAGCTTTGAGGCTGATAGTTGAAGGTGCACTTTTGTGAATGGTTCCTGTTGGTAACAGAGCTCCAACCCAACAGGTTTTCCTGAAAACAGCATTTATTTGCATGCTTGATTCTTAAACTCCAAATGATTTCTTCTAAGGCCTTTGATATAAAGTTCTGAAAAACTATAAGCTAATGAAATTAAAGGTTCAGAATGAGTGCTTTATTTTTTCATTCACTGAAGCCAACCAAATGACGATAAAAGTGCACGATGTGAATGTTTCAGTGGAGTGGTTAAGCTTTAGGAATGTTAGGAAGTGCTTTTTGGATCCCAGTTAAACCATCAGCATCATGAGTCTCCCCACCCCTCTACGGCATATTCTGTAATCTGTACATCTGGAAAGTACATATAGCTGCCTACTTACTCATAGGTGAAGCAGGAGAACGCTTTTATTGTAGAACACTTCTTTGAGTTAAGTAGAGGTGATTTTAGTGGCCTTTGATTTATGCAAGCATTTCTTTTTGTTTAAATTTGCCAAGTAAAGATGGTCTTCTAGATGGCAAAATTAACACACAGCTGCTTACTTGTTAGGTTTTTTAGCACTGGTTTCAGACTCCTATTTTGATTCCGTTTTCCAGCTTCAAACCGTGTTGCTCTCTACCTTCTAGGCTTCTATTTCCAGATCAGTCCCTATGCCACTGTCAAACATTTCAGTGCCAAAATCAACTGTTTCACGTGTGCCGTGTAATGTAGAAGGAATAAGCCCTGAACTAGAAAAAGTATTCATTAAGGAAAACAGTGGAAAAGAAGAAGTATCCAAGGTAAGCTTATATTAATGTGGTGGGGTTGTTTTTTCTCCATCATCTGTAAACGCGTGGGAAACCTTGTGACAAACCTTCCTCGTGGCTGAAATTGCAAATAATTTTCTTCAAAGAATTGTTTGTTTGAAAATTTGGTTTCAGTGTTTTAGGGTGGTGGTTGGCTTTTTGGTTTTGTTTGGTATTTTTCTTTTTCTAAAGGGCTTCTGGCCAAACATACTTTGTTTAGAATGCCCTTTCTGTTGGGAACTTGAAAGTTTTTGTGCGAAATGCAAGTGCTTGAGAATTTAGATACTTCAGGCTACAGTAGTAATTAGGGGTTAGAGGAGATTAATTTATTTGCTCGGTTTTGCACTCTTTCTCTTAGGCAAGACTTAAGTTTCCCGTGCTCTTCTCTGCTTTTTGGTTTTAATGCTTTTCTTCAATAAACCGAACGTGAATCATTTCACCTCTGTGGAACCACTGTGATCTGTCACGGGGAGGTCTCCATGTGGGAAATACAGACTGGAGAGTCACTGAGGAGCACTGGGCTGCTCAGATGACACTTAAAATGTGAAATACTTGCTTTACAGCCCCTCTCTCCTAAATAGCCAGTGAAAGTTTGCTGCTGTGGGATAAACTAGTGTTTTTTCTAATCTTCTCTAAGATGTAAGTTCTTTTCTTTTGAATGCTCATGTAATAGCAGTTCAATGCACAAGTCAAGCCGTAAAACCTTAATCAGAGGTTTTAGATTCCAGAACCATCTATTTGTAGTTCTTCATTTCGTCAGTAAACTTAAAAAGCTTTGGAATAATCTTGGCTTCTCCAGGGACTTCAGTTGCGTGGACGAATCAGTCTGAAGAACGAAATACAGCAGTAAGAGATGTTTTGTGCTAAGTTTGCTTTCCTAAGGCTGTCTCGTCCCTTTAGAAAGGGTGGGTGGGGGTGTGTTGTAACAGCAGAATAAAGGAAAAAATGAAGACACAAACCAAAACAGAAAGCCCAAATCAATAAACTTTGTTGCACCCTCTCCAAAGAGGGTCTAAAAAGGTACGTATTACAGTGCCACCATTGGTCTTGCTATGGCTAGGGGTTTTAATCCCCGGCGGCTAGAGGACATCTCATTTATTTATGAAACAAATCATCTTCATAAATGTTGTCTTTGGGCTTTAACAGCTTATTGCTTGGGCTGCAGCGCTCGGGCTGTGTAAGTTACTGAATGTCCTGGCTCCGATCCAGCCAAACAGTTAAGCACATACTTAAGTGCATTGCTGGATGGGGGCCAGGGGTGCTCAGCAGCTTACGCCACCAAGGCAATGGCAAACCCTCTCCTCCAAACATCTCAGCTGGGCAGGGAGTCTTCAGACACAGAAGAAAGTCTTAAGTTAGACATTGCCCTTGAAGCCAAGCCCATCTTTGCAGGCAGAGGGTCATTTCCCAATCCGTAACTGGTAATTTCTCTGAAGTCTGGTCTGGTGGGACCTAAATGGGAGACCTAGCACTGTCTGAGCTTACAAGATCTCACAGGTCATAAAGAGAGTAATTTACTTGATCCTGCTGCTGGCGATCACTCTCCTAATACAACAATTTAGCTCCTTTTTAGCCTGAGGGAGTTGGGGCAGCTGGGTTAAAGGTTGGGAGTTACCAAACACAAGATAGGAAACCAAACTTCATTAGTTTCACTGCTAGTGAAACAATTTGTTTTTCTTCCGATGTTCTGCTGTTCTTTCTAGCTGTAACATTAGGTATTTCTAGAAAGTGTTTCAAAATAGCAATCCAGGGTAGTTGGTTGTTTTGGGTGATGTGTGAAGGATAAATTACTCCGTAGACTCGCCTGTAAGATCGGCGTGTGGCTAGATTTTCAGCTGGTTTCTCTTAACCTGTTTCCACATTTGCTTCATCATTTTGATAGCGCGTGTTCAAAGCTTAATTTTCATGTGAATCAATCTGTCCGGCTGCGTAAAGCACTTTGTGCCCTATTGTGAATGCCAGGAAGGATTTGGGGAATAACATGGAACCTGCTAACAACACTGAGAGGGAATATTACCTTTTTCTTAGGTATGGCTCACTACCTTTTTTAAATTTTATTTCAGATTTAGGTGCTACTTTAGTACCTTTCTGGTTTCTTGCACTTCATTTTGATAACCATGTTTGGGCTGTCCCAAGTAAAATAAAATGCATTTTGGTTCTGTTGCCATTTTAGTCCAGTGTTCTTGATTTGTTTTCTATTGGTGTCTCATCTCTTCAGTATAAACTTGTGGTTATTATTTTTTTTTAATAAACTTTTTCCAAGTTCATATATTGAAATCAGACTAGGGGATATGTGGGACAAAAATATGCTTAAGGTTAAACATTTCCGTGGATTGCTTTATGGGTGTTACTTGAATTACCCTTTAAATTTAGTTCCCAGTTAAAATGGGTACCCAGTGAAACTTTCTTCCCAGTTTCATCCTTCCTTGCTTAGTCTTCAGATACACAAATCAATTTAATTTACTTTGTAGACTTGTTTTTTCGTTTGGTAGGGTAGGATGTTACATACTTTTCCATTTTCCCTATTGCTCACTTCAATTTTTGTAGTACTACTTCTTTAAGAAAGAGTAAATTGATTTGGAATATGTCTTCGGCCTTACCTCATGCTGACTTAATTCTGTTAGTTCTTTGAAACGCTCTTCTTTCTTTAATATTTTAATGATAATAGAAATTATACTTCCAAAGCATGATTTACTCATGAAAGTAAAAATAACTATTGTAGACATTCGTCTTGTTGTTTTTGTATTTCACAAAGATAGTCGATGATACAGTGATGTCATTACTATTTAATAATTTAATTGTCCAAAAGTTTAGAGGGATTATGTTGTAAGTGGCCAAAACATTCCAAATATTACGTTCTGTTCAGTTTAGCAATGTATATCTATATTTTTCCAGATCATTCCTCTTGCTTGGGTAGCTGAAGGTGGTCTCTTTTTTCTTGCATACGACCAAGTTAAAGTTGTTTTTTTTTTTAAGTCACTTACTAATCGCTTCTTTATCCTTGGATTTTTTAATAAACTTTAATTTTTCTAATTCATTTATTCAAAGATCCTGGGTATATTTTACTTCTTGTTTTCTAACAATCTTTCTGGCAAATCACGATGTTTGTCTCTGTTCCCACCAGAACTTGTAGGGAATTGGCTTTTTGTGAAGTTTTAAGGGGCTTTTGTTCTTTGTCCCCTTGTGGCTTCCCAACAGGACTTTTGGGGACTTTGGTAGGAGAAGATGATGGGGTTACTGCAGGGAGCAGAGGGTAAGAGGTTCTCTCTGACAGAATACACTGGGGAAATAGCCCTGTAGCTGGGCATGGATGTGCTCCTGGGGGTCCCGTTGGGGAAAAAGTGTTACGGGAACTATCTTTCAAATACACATAAGTAATTAAAAATGATGCCACTTGACAGACTTTCACACGGTATAAGGAAGATGATTGATGTGTTTCTCGTTTGATTCCTAATGCGTCTGAAAATAGATAGCAAAGAGGTTGTATGAACCCATCAGAAGACTTAATCCTGTAATAAAAGGGCTGTTTCTCTAATTTGCACAGATGCAGAAGATCGTCATTTAAATTTTCGTATTCACCACCTGAAAAGCCTTTTTAGTTTTTTATTCCAAGGGTACGTTATGGCGCTCACACCTCACTTAATGCATTGGTGACTTCATCTATGCTGGAAGGAAGAAGCCCTTTCCTTCATCTCCCTTTGTGTTCCAGTCCAGAGAACGGCTTTGAAATGAAAGCACTGAAGGCTTCTCTCTCAAGAAGTTTCCTTCCAAATAGATGTAAGGCTTGGCAAAAACGGATCCTTTTTAAGGCTCCCGTTGGTATATCTCAGTAGAGTTCCCGTTGCTACTAAATAGGGTGGTGGTGGTTTTTTTCCAGTGAAAAGATCGATACTAAGAACTAAGTGAATCATTGCAAAATGCAGCCAACCAAACGGCCAGCGTACAGAATGCAGGAATTTCTAGACATTTTCCAGCCATTGAGCGTTAGGAAAACTAATAGCAGCTGTACCAAATTCATTCCCCTTTCTCTTATGGTCAAAAGTTTTGAGGACTTCAGTTTTTTAGGATACTTCAGATATGTCTGATGGAAAGTAAAGTACTTCTTTTTTATGTTGATAGTGTTTAATACATAAAGGTTTTAAAAGCGGGAATACCTTTAGTTAATGTTTTAATGAATTTTCTTTGCATTTGTCAAAACCTGGATTCAATACTAAGGAAAGGAGATAGATGGAAGCAAAGCAAGCTGAAATATTTGCTGGTATTTTCTATGCCTTAAAAGTTATTTTACTTGGGAAGAGTGATAAGTATTTAGCTTTTTCTACTTCTGTGTATATTTCGAGGCATGCCTGAAAAGATGATAACTCTTTATACCTCAAATTTTAATTTGGTGGAGGTTGAAATACGTGATTTGGGATATATTTCCTGACTCCATAAGTCTACATTGTTCCTCCAGCTGTGTCTTATCCTGGCATCTTTATTAATGTGATTGATTAAGTCTTTTTTTCCCACTCCCTGGGATCCTTGCTTTACCTGTTACGTAGAGCATAGTATATGCACTTAACGAGCAGGTGTTTGGGGTTTTGAGGGTTTTTTTTCTCATTACATATGTGTCCTAGTGCTCGCTATTGAACTGAGCTTTCAAGTCAGAAATCTGAATTTCTGCCCAGCTTTTTGCTTCTATATAATAGGAGACTGTCTGCAATTTGGCTCTCTTTCCATCACACCTATGTGTGAGAAAAGATAATATTATTTTCACTTTGCGGATGGGGAAACACAAATCCATCAGGCTTCTATAATGTGGGGTAACTCTTCTGTGCAGTAACTTGGGAGGCTCCATGCCATTTTAGGAGTTTCTAGTGTAGCTCCCACAGCCTCCTCCTGCGTCTGTGGATGTTGAAGACTTTAGCAAATCAGTCCCGTACGGACTGGGCATCCAGAAGAGATACCATGAAAGCGTGAGGTTGGTTCAGGTGGTTTCCTGGCGTCTTTGTAGAATTTTTGTGGCAGAGAGGGAAATGAAAGCGCTGTCCTGCAGGGCGGTGATTTTTTTCTTTTTGGTTACGTTAATGCCGAGACTGTTTTCTTTCTACAGCTTCAGTCTTGTTCTCTACTTCATACATACAATCCTTCAGGGCTACCTTGTGCGTGGGATGAGTCGTGGCCTGTTGGGGGCGATGGGAACAGCAACGTGCAGTCGTGTTGTAACGCATCCGTGGTGTGAACTGGGCTGTTGGCACGGACCACGTAGCCCTCTCCAAACTTTGATGGAGCAACTGCAGTGTTGCCTTTATAGTGCGTTTCTTTGCTCTTTGTTGAAAGGGTATTAACTGGAAGGCTCTTAGGAAGAATAAGATCTTCCTGCTCTGCTACGTCTGCTGCTTTGTCGAATACATGGTGGGTTTCTGGATGGATTATTGCTGAAAAGGGGAGAATGCAACCCTTGGCCAGTAGGCTTCGTGTCCTCATTGCTAGCAGAAGTGTCGGGTTGAATTTTAGGGTTTGGAATAAGCCAGTAGAGTTTTGTAATAGAGGGGGAAGAGGAAAGCAATAAAATAAAAATGTTCACTTGAAGTGAGAAGGAAAGAGACGTTAATTCTTTCATAGCTAGAATATTTAAACTGTTCTCTATGGCTTGAATATAAAAAAATGATATTTAAATCTTGCAGGCATTTTTTCCCCATCGCTTTTAAGCAAAACTGTTATTTTAGTTTGATGTCTTACATTTAAAGCAGTGCCATCTTTATGATAAAACTAATTTTCCAGTGGGAAGGACAAGTAAGTAGACTGAGTCACTCTACTAGCCTGGATGTGTCTACGCAGTACTTTATGATATACACTATATTATAATATATTATCTATGCAGTATGTAAGATTACTCTGGCCAGTGCCAGCGAGGCCGATATGAGCCAGCACCTTGTACCTTTGGTTCAAGACAGAGCTTGGGAACCTTGTGGAAGCCTCCACACCATCTGCATTTCTTCAAAGGTCACCTCTAGAAGTAGATGATGGAATGTATAGGTGTGCTAGGGAATTACGACTCAGTAGCGAAACTTGGATGATTTAATTTGTACTTGCAGTTCAGCTGGTTGTTATGGCAATAGGATGCCTTTAGATTTGACATTTTCTACTTTCCCTTTTATCCAAGTGTGATCTCTGTCACGCTAATTGTTTTTCTTTCATAATAAGAGTGACCTTTATTGAAAGTTGTATTACTAAGTATATCATGAGATCTACTTGGTGTGTTTTGCTTTTTTGAACTATCATAACAAATATAAAACCGCTGTGCCGGCATGTGTTGGAGTGGGTTCTGGTGGCAGCTTCGAGCTAAGAGGACAGAGTTGGCTGGACACACCTGCCCATTGTCCCAGCGTAATTAACGCGTGTTGGGTCCATTCTCCATCGCCTCTTTTCTTGTCTAAAAGTTGTCCTTTCAAAAGCGGCTCGTTTGCTCTTCCTAAGGCCTAAGTAATTCCTAACCGATGTTCCTCGTTACTTCAGCGTCGAGCGCTACGGGCTGACGTTTCTGAGGAATTTGATGTTTTTTTTTCTCTGTAACCTGAATTCCTTGTTTCTCTCGGCAGCCTTTGGACATCCCCGACGGTCGGAGGGCCCCGTTGCCCGCTCACTATCGTAGCAGCAGTACACGGAGCATCGACACCCAGACGCCGTCTGTCCAGGAGCGCAGCAGCAGCTGCAGCAGCCATTCACCCTGTGTCTCTCCCTTTTGCCCTCCTGAATCTCAGGATGGGAGCCCTTGCTCAACGGAAGATTTACTCTATGACCGGGATAAAGGTGAGAGTAGAATGGCCCGCCTTTACCTAGGGGAGGCACGTGATGTCCTGCTTTTACAACTACCTTCATTTTACTCATTACATCAGTTTTTTGTTTCTGTTTGATGGTTGTGGAGGGATTGAGGATGTATCTTAAGCTTGGTTTTGTTTGTTTACATATCTTTTTCCCTCTTGTTTGTGAAACTTCACAAACATCTTCCATAAATACGTCAGAGGAGCACAGCAAACAGTCTTAACTATTTCTGAAGATTCTAATGTGAAGAATTCCAACTCTGTGCTGTTTCTGTTTAAAAAGAGGTTTGGAGCAGGTCTGTGGTAGCCTATACGTTCATCCTGGGTGAGCCAGTTACTTGGTGATTGCAATGGTGATGCTGAAGTTTTGGGCTTCTTTTAAAAGTACTCTGCTTCTGAACTCTTACATTCCACTCAAAGCTGTTTGGTGGGAGCTCAGACAGGGGTTTAGACGATCTGGTGGAGAGTAATGACTTGTCTGTGTATGTTGCATAACAAGTCAAAATTTCTTTATCATTTACATGTCTATATGTCAATATCCTGCATTTTTTTCCAGAGTCTGTAAAATTTGGTTTTATAGAGGGTGTAAACTGGAGTTTCAGTAATTAAGAGTTACTGATAGAAGATGTAGTTTGAAAATACAGTTTGGGGTTTTTTGTTTTTTTTTTTTTCTGGACAACTGTTTACTAATACAATTAATTTGGGGCTTCTGGTCAGCCAGCTGGAAACAGCCTTTGGTTTGGAGGGATGCAGGGTTTGGGTAAAACGTGCCAGCTAAGAGTAGTAAGTTTCACAGAGGAAATGAAAGCTTTCAAGATTGAGCGTAGATTTACTAACGAGCTCAAGACAGCCGTATTTTGAGGTTCTAAGTGAGGCTAAGCTTTTCCTGTGAATATTCTCTGTGCAGTAATTCTTCGAGGAATTTGGGAGTAAGAGTCTGGAAGGAGAAATGCTGGCTCTTCTTGGTTTCTGAGAAACATGGCTTTCCCATCTTGGATTTAAAAGGAAGTAGTGGAAAACACATCTCCCAGCCCCAATCCTGAAAAAAGCCTTAGCAACATGTGGCAGTTGGCCATGCTCCCCAAATAAAAGAGATATTAGGCATCCCCCTTCTCTTTCTTGTAGCTTGTGTGTGAATTTTAGTGTGTTGTCAAGACTGAATTGCTTCGGAGACATCCACTAAAGCGTTAGTGCATAAGGAAACGTCTGGACAGGTAAATCTGTGTGTGTATGTCCTGATAACAAATACAAGTTAAGAAGCGAGGAGATGGAAAGAATAATTCTTTTCGTAGTTAGCACTTGGTTATCACACTAATTGGAGTTTTCAGTGGTACTTTATTGTTGTCAGTGAGCAAAGGCAGTTTGAGATGGTGCATCCAGCCTTCTTGGCACTTCTTAAGGGGTTTTATCTCCTGTCTGGGATTCTCAAACAGCTAATTGGGGTAAAATGTAATGTTGAACTTTACGATGAGTAGATACTTATTTGTCGATTTTGGGTGTAAGACTGGCTTTAATGCTAGGTTTGTATCGAAAGTCGGCATTAGCCGTAGCGCAGAGGTGGTGGCGAGATACAGCCAGCTTTGTAAAGTTAATACAATTGCATTTTAAAATGAGTTTAAGTAAAGTACTTGGTGCTGTGCTTACGAAAAAGAAGAGCTTGAACTGCTCATCACAACTCGGGTCAGTTTCTAAACAGAAGCTAGAAAAATACATAGTGGTTTTCTAAGAGAAACTAATTTGTTCAGAGGTGGTAAAAATATAGTCAGAAAGGTGCCTTTTCCTCTCAGATCATTGAGATCCCATCGGCCAGTCGTTCGGAATTAGAATGTTATCTTCACAATATTTAAATTACAGATAAATGGAGGATATAGATAGAAATGAATAGGGAATAGCAAGTTTTGAGAAACAGCGTGTTAAGATCTGTTGTGGATGTCAACTGCTTTATAAAACCTAAGATTATTGCACCTTCATTGGAGAGGTTTTTGTGACGTTGGAACAACACTGGCATGAGTTTGCTGTGAGGCCTGTGAAGTTTTGAAAACTGCATATACATATATAACCAGGCGTAAACATTTTAACCCCAAGATATTTTTCTGTTACTTGCCCCCGGTTGGGGTTTTATTTTCCCCTCTATGGGAAGAACTTGGCTTTACCATTAAAAAAATGTAATTATTGGTGTTATGAACGCTCCTGAGTGTGCTGCTGATGAGGAGAGGAATGTCGGGAGCTCGAGTGAGAGGGAGGAGCAGCGAGAGGAGCCGGGGCTCCGCGCAGACACGGCGCTGCTTTACATTTCTAAAGCATCTTTTATTTCTTGTGCAAAGCTGTGCCTTGGCCTGAGGCCCTCCCAGCTGCTCTTTGGACTCTATCAGCTGTTTGGTTTACGTTTCTGGAAGAAGCTGCTAAATCTATTGAATTTTTCAAAAGAAAGTGAAAGCTGGATTTCAGAAAAGACCCCCAACGCTGGGCTGAATGGAGCAGGGGGTAGTAAATGGCAGTGATTGGAGCAGGGAGGGAAGGGTGGGAGAGAAGGTGTTTAATGGCACCTGGAGTTATCATTTTGGTTTTAAATATCAGCCTCTTGCAAGGGTAAGTTACTGCCTTTCTGCGTTCCAACTCCAGGTTCCACTACACCTATTTTACGATAGTTTGGTCCATGAGACTGTAATTCCTGGAGTCTGTTCTCTAAGTCTCACAGTCATAATTCTGCCTACTTGGCAGCTGTGACGGAGATGCAGTTCAAAGGCACCCTAAGGTATATGCAGATAAAATTTGGGTTTTTTTAATATAAAACTAGATAGCGGAACCTGCTTCTCAGGGAGTTCGATTCAGGTGTTTTGTGTAGCATTGTGTGTTCCCGGTGTTGCCAGCAGGCTGTTAGAAGCAGCACGTTCATGAAGACGGACTGAAGCTACTTTTTAACTTCCAGGCATCTAATTTGTAGTTTCTAAGATAAATATGGGATGTGAAATCTTTGGACAGCCTGAAGAAACAAAAGTATTTTTTAGCCCATCAAACCAAGTCCCAGTGCTCATTGGCAAAGCTTCTTGTCGCCTTTAAGCTTTGTCACTCAGTAACTTGTTTTGCAGATTCTTATTAAGTTTGCCTCTTTTATTGCCGTAACAAGCTGAAATTTGTGTAGTTTTCTTGGTGCTTGGTTACAACCTTTAAAATTGTCTAGGTAACAGAATACGTCCGGTTTGAATACTCACGTTTAGAGATGGTGTGTACCAAGTCTCCACCTTGTCTGCTTTGTGCTTACGGTAACCAAACCTCCCTTTAAAGGTTACATCTGTTAATCTTCAATCATTGTCATCTTCCTGAAATTTGATGAGTGGGTCGAAGTCCGCCCAGCAGAGCACGCCCTGCTGGTGGGAGATGCAGACGTGTCCTCTGCTGGGAAGGCTCAAGCCTTGGAGCGTCTGAGAACGTTGGGGCGGTGGGGGGAATAGTGTAAACAGCTCAGCTTGAGAACACCCACTTGCTGTGTCATTAAGGATTAATAACGAGACGGTTTAGCACTTGGGAGTTTGCAGGATACACAAATGGAGGCTGGTTTTAAGCTGTAAATTCCACCTCTTCCCACTGGAGCTGGTGGCCTGTTTGCCCGGTGCCCTTCGGTTCTCACGCTGCGGCCGCACGTGGAGCACCAGCACCGAGCTCCTGCGTGTGAACCTTCCAATAACCCTGTGGATTTTTTAAAATAATAGCGTGGTGTTTGGTTAAAACAAAAAAAGTAACAGCTTAATAAGATTTAAAAGCAGGGAGGGTAAAGAGAGAAACGGAACAGTTAAATGATACAATGCAATGGTTTTTTACTTGTTTAACAGCTGTCTTATGTAGAAAACTTCAGCCAGACAGAGCTAAATAAACCAGAAACTTGATTGAACACTACACTGGCCAGACAAGAGGCTAAATCTTCCAAGAACTGACTAAACTTTGAATTCAGTTCGATTCTTTCCTTGGATGTGCTGCCCTGGCTTTCCGCTGTTTGGTGGAATGAATAGTAGCACATTTTATGGCTCAGAGAGTTTTTAAATAGAAACTTGGATCTTCAGTTTTAAATATGAGAAGGAGGAAACAAACTGTCTGGGTTCTGTTAATGATTTCTGTGTTTGGAATGAGCTGTGTGGGCCAACAGTGGAAAGATGCCAACAAGACCATCGTGCTCCCAGCTTGGCAAATATCTGTATTGTCTCTAAGCTTTTCCTGCCTTCGTACAGTTAACACCTAAAATTCCCGAAATAGAAGCTGTGTGTTCACTCTGCAGCAGGAAAGGGCTGAGGAATCAATGGAGGGCTGAGGTTCACTTCAACTGGTGGGTTTTTTTTTCCCCCCTCCTATCTTCCATAGTAAATCTGCAAAGGGGAAGTGTGACATTGGAGTTGATTTGTGCCTTGTCGTGAGAGGAGGCCGCGCTGTTACAAAGCCTCGAATGATTAGCCTTTGTATTCGAGTCCTGGTTACACAAATGTTTATGTAGTTATCGTTTGCAAGCTGTGAAAGACAGCTTCACTGCGTCTAGGTTGCAGAGCTGGAAGCCTTGGTAGGTTTTTCCACTGCTGCTGAGAAGGCACAGGGGAAACGACAGCAGAATAAAACAAGGTTAAAATCGGGAAGGTGCCCCACACGGGGGAAAGACTCCAAAGGAGCTAAAGCAAGAGCAGTTCCTTCTCTCCAAATGAGGTGTGTCTGTAAGTTGAGGGCTCATCTTTACCCTTGCCGTTTCTTGCTGGTTTTTAATTGCAAGCCCAAGCGGAGATTAGAGAGTCACTAATGGTAGCCTGGGATAGGTGCTGCTCTGCGATAAGGTAGAAGCCACTGCAGAGAGCTAATGTTCTGTAATTAGTTTTGTACCTAATATTTTCCTAAAGCATTGATCGTCATGTTGTCAAGATGAGTGTTTAGAAGTGAAGCTTCTCATAGTCTTAATTTTTCAAACTTGTTCTTCTGCCGTTACCAGAGGGGGGGTCTCATCTCCTGCCTTTTCCAAGAAGCACAAATTACTCTGCCTTTGCCTGGTGCCGTAGATCTCCCCACCTTTAGGTGTGAAGTGTGAGGTGTGAAGGATAGTTACGAGGCAGCGATGAGGGGACCGAGTTGTGGAAGTTTTATTTTGGATACTAAAATAACTTCCCAATGGAACTTGGACCTTTCCAAGCAAATAAGTTTAGGGCGTTGTACCCGTGAGGTGTCACTATCTCCATTATCAACGTGCCTCATGTCTTTACAACTCCTGAACTATTCATGAGACCAATGAGGTCCATATTCCAGTGAAGAATTATGTTTTAAAATAAGATACGTGCCGTACGCACCCATTTTGAATAACTGTGTTTATACAGCGACAGGGAGTATTATCATTACCGCTCATAATTCTTCCGCATGTATTATGCATATTACCTTGTCCATTTCTGGGTGTTTTGGGGTTTTTTGTTTTTTTTTTCCAAATACATTATAAAGAACGTATTTGTTTCCAGGATCACAGCTCTGCTTTGTTCTGATGGCAGCGTTCTGGATAAAAATATCCTCCTGTTATGTGTTGTTATATCATAGATTACTGCTGCTCTGAAGCTTTTATTCAGAAGAAATGTGCTGTACAAGGGTGTTAGAAATAGCCTGCAATAAAGGAAGCTTTGTGGTGGCAGCAAACCGGCCTGGTGGCTGAATTGTGGAAAAAAAAAAAGGCATCTTGTTTGGAAATGGAGTTGAATTAAAAAGCACTCTCAATCTCTAGTAATATAACTGCTTTAAATTTTCAGACAGTGGGAGTAGCTCACCGTTGCCCAAGTATGCCTCATCTCCCAAACCAAACAACAGCTACATGTTCAAACGAGAGCCCCCAGAGGGATGTGAGCGAGTGAAGGTCTTTGAGGAAATGTCGTAAGTAATGCCTTTTCTATCAGCTGGTGTCTGCAAAGCGGTGAACCTGTTTACTGAAGCCTATCCGACTGCAGATGGATAAACTATTCCAGCTGATGGGTTTGCTCAGGAGCAAAATATCCTTAGAGTTTGTGCAGAAGAGAAGTTCTGAACTGGTCACCTTGGTTTGAAGAGGAAATGGAGTCTTTTATGCTTGAACTCTTTTTGTACGTTTATAAAAGGCGACAAAAATCCAAGCAGAAAAGATGAGGAACATTGGGTTTCCTAAGCATTTATAAACCTCTTTTTGTATATATTCATTGACTTTTTTAACGTTTGTGGCTTAAAGCAAAAACTGTCCTTCTCGTAATTTTTTGATCGGTTTCAAGCACAGGTTACGTTTTGATACGTAAAAAAAATTAAAAAAAAAAAAAAAAAATGGAATGAAACCCATGTCAACCGTTGGTGGTAGTTTACTCATGGCATAGACTTTGCTCGATATTTTTGCCGAGCAAGAATTCGGCAACTAAACTCTTGGACGTGGTGTCTTTTTGCCCTGGACCCAGCGGTATTTGAGCACGTGCCGTGGCGGTTGGGTGCTCAGCTCCTGCGGATGAAAGAGTTGAGGAGGTTGTTGCTCTGGCGGCATTCACTGCCTGCTGGCTGGTGAAGGAGCAGCCTTGGGTTGTCGGAGGAAGCCTCCAGACAAATTTCCGGGAGGATATGGGGAAAGGAGGAGGAGAGGTCTCATTTCAGGGAGGTTCTCAAAGGGATTTCAGATGACTAAACGTGGTGGTGCTGCCTTGTTTTTATTGAAGGAGGGTTTGTGCTGCCATTCTAAATTCCCCGCAGCATTTTTCCCCGTGCGTCCGTACTGCGGATATTTTTTTTTCCTTGCTGGAAGCTGCATGTTTCTCCAGTGATGATCAAGTCATTTTTGGATGCTGTGGATCAGTTAGCTGACTGCCGCTATGGAAGATGTTTGCCCCTCTGTCCAATTAATCCCATTCCCCCTCATTCCCATTTTAGCAACGTGTAGAACCACAAGGCTCATGACATATAAAACGTCTCGCTTGCCGGGGTATATAACCTTTTTTCTCGTTGTAGGTCTCGTCAGCCTGTCTCAGCCCCTCTCTTTTCATGTCCTGACAAAAACAAGGTTAATTTCATCCCGACCGGATCAGCTTTCTGTCCTGTAAAACTCCTGGGCCCCCTCCTTCCCGCTTCGGACCTGACGCTGAAGAACTCGCCAAACTCTGGCCAAAGCACAGCTTTGGGCGCCCTGACTGTGGAGCAGCTTTCGGCTCGGGTCTCCTTCTCCTCTCTCTCCGACGACACCAGCACAATGGACTCCCCGGAGGTCCCCCTCCAGCCACCGTCCCAGCAGCAGCTTCTGCAGGAAATTCAGACTGAAGAGCATCCCTCTCCTCAGAGCTACGTGTTCATCTAGAGCCAGGTGGAGCGGGCCTCTGCCCTGACTACGAGGAGACGATGGTTCAGGTCCATCTGCATGAGGCGGCGGCCTTTCGGAACCACGCGGAACACTTAGCAGCATCCGGGGAAAAACCGATATGGAATAATAAATATCTCAACGCTGTTCTTGGCAGGGACAGAATTCCATCTTTCAGCAGGTTGTTTTTTTTTTTGGGTGAGGAAGCAGTAACGCCTGCGGGATCCATATATCATTAAGCGTTTTAAGTGGAGACTATGCATTTCATAGTATGTTTGACCAGATTAGTACTGTGTCCTGTGTTCTGTTTCAAATTCTACAGTATAAATAAGCTCTATATATATATAAAAAGAAAAAAAAAAAAAAAAAAAAAGTTCCCTGTTTGAAA
>VZRU01005204.1:27997-38951 GCA_013398155.1 Pedionomus torquatus | reverse complement strand
TCCAGGCTGAACAGCCCCAGTCCCTCAGCCTGTCCTCGGAGCAGTGGTGCTCCAGCCCTCTGAGCATCTTGGTGACCCTCCTCTGGACCTCTCCATCAGGTCCATGTCCTTCCTATATTGAGGGCTCCAGCCCTCCACATAGTGCTCAAAGAGTGATATTCCTTTGAATCACTGCCTGTGACACCAGCCCATCTCCGAGCTGAGTGCAGCCAACTGAGGCAACAGCAAGAACCAGGCAGGTCCCTGCTGTCCTGTCCTCCAGAAACAGAAGGTTCTTCCAGAAGCTTGCATTTACAGAGGCCAGTAGAGCACAGCAGTGCTCGCACTGCTCCTAAAACTGTCTCATCACTCCCTCAATCACCTTCCTTGACAGTATGTTCTTCCTCACGACACCAACTCTGGGACTGGAGGAAAGGAATCTTCACCCAGAGTCCCCCAGGACAATATAAAAATGACACCTTCACCTTGCCTGCAGGAAAATAGACAGCCCTGGACTAACAGGAGGGAAGACGTACAGCCGAGGGGTATAGACTAGCAGGGACAAAAAAACCCCAGCCCTGCCTCAACTGTAACTGCCTTAATTTCTGAGCAAGTTTCTCAGGTTAGATATGGAGTCAAAACAATCACCTTGATTCCATCTATCAGTGAAGAGAAAGACACTTCCCTCGGGTGATTAATTGCATTTAAGAGAGATACCCACTGGAAATGCCTTTCTCTCCCCATTAACTGCTGAGGAAGTCTAGCTCCCTCTCAACTACCTCTGTAACTCCAAGGGTGAACGAAGCGTTGCCAGAACTCGAAGGTAGATCTGCTGGAAGCCTCCAGCTTGAGGCTGGAAAGCACACAAAAAAAAGTGCTCTACAGAGGAATAAAAATTGACAGCCAAACCCTTCCAGGCAAAACTTCAAGGTGCGTTCAGAACTAAGTGGAACAGAACAGCTTGCTTACAGTTTCAGCCATGCTATTTTAACAAGGCTTTGACTAGCACAATGGTGTGGAAACGTGCCACCAGCACTAGGAACAGCTGGTTGTTGAAGGACCCACGGTCACATCTGGGCACACTCTGTATCGACAGGAGAGGCACAGACACGCAGGGATGAACACACACCACGTTTCCACGCAAGGGCAACACACAACACACAACATTACATTGACTGGGAAAGGAGGGGGAAAAAAAAACATAAAAAAGAGAAGGTCATGAAAGATGGGCTGTGGATGGCTGCAGGTCTGTAATGACAAAATTCTGCCCTGATTCAGTGGTAAACATGATGGAGTCAATCTTAAAAACTCATGATATTTTAAAGGAAAATACAGAGCAAACAATAAAAAAAAAAAAAAAAAAGTGGTAGCTGTAAAGTAGTACTTCAGAGTAATTTAAGGAAAAAACCCAGTATCTTAGCAATGGCACAGACCCGCTAGTGTATGGAAATGGAAAAATTTAGCAGAACTGGCAGAAGTATTCCAAAATACTTCAGTTCCTTGTAGGGGTGATGGAGAAAGAGACAGAACGAGGTATTTATATTATGGATGATGGTGAAATATTTTACAGCACATCTGTAACTGAGATTCTAGAAAACATCTGCTAAGAAAATATAAGTCAGATTTTGGATCCAAGAATATTAAAGTATCTCATCAGAGAGATAGCCGAGCTCATTAATTGCAAAATGGGTGAAACTTTAAAAACACTGGAAAAGTTGTAATATTGTGTCAATCCTACAAAACCACCCAAACAACAACAATTAACAGGGTGACTCAAGTGACTGCAGGTAGCTTTGGGCTGGTAGCTCAGCAGTACTCCTAGGCAAAACACTCACTGAATCCCATTCTGTAGGTGATTCAGCAAATAATTCACAATAAAGCAATAATAAATGCTCCTATAATCATAGGATTACCTAGGTTGGAAGGGACCTTTAAGATCATCTAGTCCAACCATCAACATAACTCTGATAAAAACCAGCACTAACCCACGTCTCTGAATAAATGGTGTTATCCTGGAAAGCAGACCCGGTTAAAAAAAAGTCCCCCTGATCTCAGCCTTTGACAAAACAATGAGCTTTCTTTGCTGAAGATGTTTGTTTAGAAACAACTTGACTTTGCACTGCGCAGCCTTCCAGCTCAAAAGTTGGCACTGCATAATATCCATAAGGAACATATTGAATGGATTAGGAACCTGACAACTAACAGATGTCGGGAAGCAGTTGTTAGGAGAAATAATTGCAAAGTCAAAGCGTTTCTAGTTTAGATCTGCGAGGTTTAGTGTTATATCCACCGCTATCCCATGGCTCTAGCAGTCAGCTGGAAGCAAACAAAATTGCTCTTGAAAAAAAAACAAAGTGCAAACAACTATCAGACTATTAGAGGTGCTCGATCGGGCCAGTCATGCGGTTTCTGTAGGCAGAGCTGGGAGAATTTAACACCACTGCCTCGTAAGTTATAGCCCTAGGAATAAAGAATACAAGCCACGCTGCAGAAAGGAAAAATGAGTCCTGGAAAGCTGTGACCGAAAGGAACTGAGTCTTTGATAAACAACAGATTCAAAGACGAGCTTCTAATTTGGTGTTGCAGTGAAACGAGGTCTCTTTCTTGAATGCAGAAAGAGAAATGGGATTTTGCTTTCTGGAAACCTGACAGGTGAGGCCGACACCAGAAATGCCTTGCACAGTTACACAGTTCACATTTTAAAAGGGGTGTTGGAAAGTAGAATGGAAACGACAACTTAAAAAATGAAGGAGGAGAGAAGGTGTCATGAAGACATCAATATGGGTAGACTGTTGAAATGAAGACGGGTGGCAGAGCCCTGGCAGAGGCTGCCCAGGGAGGTGGCGGACTCTCCGTCTCTGAAGACATTCAAACCTGCCTGGACACGTTCCCGTGCAACCTGCTCTAGGAAGACCTGCTTTGGCAGGGGGGGTTGGACTGGATGATGTCCAGAGGTCCCTTCCAACCCCATAGCATTCTGTGATTCTGTGAAGATGTGTCTTGATTTTAACATAGTACCTTTTAAAGTACCTTCATGGAGGAGAAAAGACTATATAGTAACGGGATTCTCCATTGACGTAGTAGAAGGTGGTGTACTATAACCCGTGGCACTATTTAGGCTGGGAGGACCTCTGGGGGTTATCTTGTCCAAGTCCCTTGTCAGAGCAGAGCCAGCTATGAAGTCAGCTCAGGTTTCCCAGGGATGAGTCCTGTCAAGTGTTGAAGATCTCCAGGGATTAAAGATGTCACAGCTCCTCTAGGCACCTCTTCCAGGCCTTTGCCACCCTCACCACAAACTCTTTCTTGACACACAATCAGAATTTCCCTTCCTATCGCTTGTATTTGTTGCCTCCCACTCTGTCACCTCCAACTGGAGCCTGGCTGCGTCACTGGGTAATAACCACCCACGGGTAGCAGTTGAGGATGATTTTACCCAGCTTTTAGGCAGAAATTCCACTGAATTCATCAAGTTTTTAACAGAGTACATGTTTAATCAGTGGAATAAACTAGCAAGCTCCGTGGCATCCCTTCCTTGTCTCAACGCCTTCTCACCTGTGGATCCTTTCCTTGAGGACATGCCCACCGTAAGAATTATGCTTTGGAAGACAAACTACTTGACCCATCTGAGAGTAACTGAATGAAACGCGGTGGGATAGAATATATCAGGTCAGGTTTAACAGATCATCCCAGCCTTAGGTTTTATGCATTTGTAGAGATTTGCCGGGTGAAGTCGAACATTTATGAAATAAACAAAAATGAAATAAAAAAAAAATGCATTACAGCACTTATGAACTTGTGATAACATGAAATAAAATACCTGAATAGTTTGCTTCCTTGGTATGGCTCTCCTCATCTAATGAAATCAACCTTCATTGGAAAGAAAGAGAAAAAAAATTGAGAAAATAATTCTAAGGCTATAGAAAAATAACACATTTTTCTCTTTTTGGTGACATCATTACAGAATCATATCGACAGCAAAGAAACAGTAATTCAGAAGGACTCTTGCACTTGCTGATGTGTCAGTCTGTTGGGAACTTTTAGTGTTCCACTGGCAGAAGTCTACTGAAAACCAAAATTAGATTGACGATCAACTATTAAAACCTACCACCCTTCCATTTTTGATCTAACTAAATCTCAGTAATGAAAAGTGCAGTGGATTCTGCTTTTCCAGATTTGCTCTTTCACAACCTCCTTCTGCCAAGAAGGAGGCAGAACTGTTCCAAAAAAACCCACAAAACCCGCAAACCTGCTTCACGCTTCTCTTCTTAACAGCAACCAGTTAAAAATCGTCAGGTGAGTTTTGCCCTATGGCAGCCAATTTCTGAAAAATCGAATAATTAGTGGTGACCAAAAAAAAAAACCCTCTTGACATAAAAAATAACCACGACTCGCATGCAATTCTTACACAAAAGTAATTTCTCAGTGAAGGATACGTGCTTTCTAATTCTATTATTTTGTGTAAAGCCATTCAACCCTGCAGGGAATGATGCAGTTGCGAGGCTGACGTGGAGGGGAAGGGGACACGTTCCTGCCACCAGGCAGTGACAGGACAGGAGCCACCTCCCCTGCTCTTGAGGATGGGCTTTTGGGGGGCAGAGGAAAATTCGATTCAGGCCAAATTCTAGCATAACAAATGTTCACCATGAATGGCAAGTTCATGAGGATTTTCAAAGCTTGGTTTTGTGTAGTTCTTCTAGAGTCTTAGAGGTTTGTCTGTGGTTTGTTTTAGACAGAAAATGGTGTCATATTTTTTCCCCTTGGTTTTACGACAGACAAGGAAAAAGGTAATCCATAAATACCACCAAGTATGAACAGGATAACGCATCTGAGGCACTTGCTGGTTGGTGCCAATGCACACAGCTTGCATAAATCATGCATTCGATCTAGAATTTTACATCCAACATTGAGGAAAACAGCAGTTTATGACATTTTTTATTATTTTCAGATGAGATGCAGCAGATTCAAGGAACTGCCGTGGAGACAACCACCTGCCAAATGGCACTTGGCCGAGTCCTTTCTAATCCGCTTAGCACCAAACCCGACCGATTTATAAACTGGTTTTGGTCAGCGGCTCTGAACCTGACCACGTAGAGCGACTGGAAAAAGGAACTCTTTAAAAACCCCGTTATTATAAACAGCCGAGCAAAATCCACTAATTACCAGTCAAGCTGTTCTCTGCTTTTGGACAACTGATCCTTTGCTGGCTGCTTCGTTTAACCGGGGACAGTCAAAACAACAGGTGGCAGCAGGATTATATGGAGGTCGCATCTCCTCGCAACCCAATCCTGACTGTCCCCGTTGGGGAGGGATCGCGTCTCGCTCTCCTGTTCCTCTCTCCCCACGGCAGCCCATTCATGAGTCTCTCTCACCTCAGAGCTACAGGTAACTCAAACCCTCCACGGCATCAGCTCGCCTGGATGTACTTTTTCCTAAGTACCCCCTGCTTCACTGGGTTGCTAACCGATGCTGTATAAATTACAAAAACTAATCGCTGCTCCCGGCAATCAGGAATCCGTATCCTGTTCCCCGGTGAAAGGAGATGCTGCTGAAGGGAGAAACACAATGCTCCTGCATCTTCCCCCCACGTGTGGCTGTTTACCCTTTCTTTTACTGAAGTAAAAATGAAGCAAAAGCTGGAAAATAAAAAGAGGCGGCTCGGCAAGATGAAAAACATGTAAAGGTTTTATGGGTCTTAAAACTTTAAGGTGACATTAAGAGCTTTATTAGTTCTCATGTACACACTACAACATTTCAGGAATTCTTGTATTAAACTTCCTATTAGCTAGTGTGATCCGACTTAGCTGTGCCTGCATTTCCATTTATAAATATTTGGTGACTTCAGCAACTAGAAAGCACAAAACCACTTATTATTTTAATCTATAGGCCATGTGACTTACTGACTCTGCTGATCTTGGACCGGTCCGGTGCTCTCAATCTGCAGGTCCTCCTTTTCTGCTTTCTCTGTTAATTTGTTCACAGGATCTTGCAAGCTCTAGATCATAACAATATAAAAGAAGAAAACAAAATAGAATCAGGGAAGCAGAAATGTGGCATTTAAGGATGGAGTAGACTATAGAACCGACATAAATTAAGCAAAAATGTTTGTGAGCTGTAACAAAATTAGACCTGACTCAAAAAAATATTAGAAGATACTCATTCCAATTGAGTCACGTGAACACGCTTCATATCAGAAGGTGACTCTTGGCTATTCCTACACTCACATTCTGTTTCTAATATTTCTAAAAGCATGTTTCTTTGCATTTTGGGGGTTTGACCCCTTTTTTTTTTTTAGAAACTAAACTAGCGGGCCTGTCGTATTCTGCAGCTGTGTGATTTTTAGCTCTCGGTTAATTCTTCTACCCAACAACAGGAACTAATTTCTCACAAGCGCCCAGAGCACTGCAGACACCTTGAGGCAAAAGAAGGTGACGGTACAAGAGTCGGGGTGTTCTGCCTGTCACTAAGTACAGCAGCACAGAGCCGGCCCCAGGAAGGATGGTGACATGGCTTTGAACAAGAAACAGATCAGCTTGAAGTCCTGCCTGAGCATACAAGCCAAAGGAAATTATCAGAAGTAAAATCTTCTGCATCTTCACCAAGAAAAATACAAAGAAATCAGCGTTCTTTAAGGAACTCCATCCTACAACGCTTCCTTCGTGAGTGTTTCAGGAAATCCATATTTAAAGGACTGTGATCAAACCACGGAAACAGCATATAGAAATGGAGTTCACAAGTACCTCAGGAAGGAAACAGCATGATAATAATGGCAGTTACTATTTCCTGTATTAGAAAAATAAACATAGCTCTGAAATACAGTTTCAGTTTCAATGGAGATGATGATAAAAATTGTTAAAAATCACCAGCTGTATTTTAATTCAATTTAGAATTTAATTTAAGACAACGTTCCTGCCAATTCTGATAGCAAATAATGAAATTCTTTTCCTCTCTCCTGCCTGCTTTTACTCCACATCCCAATACACACTACAAACCCTCCCCGGGCAGCGTGGCCAGCAGGGCAAGGAGGGATTCTGATTCTGCCCATCTGCTCCGCTCTAGGGAGACCCCACCTGGAGTCCTGCCTCCAGCTCTGGAGTTCTGAACACAGGAAGGACATGGACCTGTTGGAGTGGGACCAGAGGAGGCCATGGAGATACTGGGAGGACTGGAGCCACTGGGCTGTGAGGACAGGCTGAGAGAGTTGGGGGTGAATAATGTCCTCCTTTGAAATATTCCTTAGTCACTGCACTCTACACACAGGTTTTGATCCTACATGTCACAAGTACATTTAACAGAAAATCTGTATTGAAATGGGAAGACAACACAGGGATAAAATTATCATAGAATCTTAGAATGGTTAGAGTTTGAAGGGACCTTAAAGATCATGGAGTTCCAACCCCCCTGCCCTGGGCAGGGACACCTCCCACCACACCAGGTTGCTCCAAGCCCCATCCAGCCTGGCCTTGAACCCCTCCAGGGATGGGGCAGCCACAGCTTCTCTGGGAAACCTCTTCCAGTGCCTCACCACCCTCACAGCAAAGAATTTCTTCCTGATATCCAATCTAAATCTCCCCTCTTCCAGTTTAAACCCATTACCCCTTGTCCTATNGAGTAGAGAGGGAGAAACACCTCCCATGTCACGCTTCTTTTCATGCAGACAATATGCAGACAAAATATAAATGTGTGTTTTCTACATCCTTGTATAATTTCTTACTTGATAGCGCTGAGCAAACAAAGATATCTATATATTCCTTACCTTTAACATAGTGAATTCATATGGCTGGTAACCTCTGAAACTTTCATGGATAGCTGCCATCGTGTGTGAAGTTTTCTCCCAAAAGTGAAGAAGCGTTGTCTGTAAGGCAGGGTAGAATTTCAGTGCAATGTCAGCTTTAACACCAATCTGCTTTCAGTGCACATTTCACATCTCCCCTCCAACACTAGTTAATATCCTTACAGTTGAATATTGCCATAGTAACCTCTTAGAAACCCCAAACATTGACAGGAAATCTTTCTTTTGGAGGTCAAGGTTTTCTTTGCATACCTGATATGTTGTTAACACATGAGAAAGGAGGTTGCATCTGCTCGCTCCCAAAAGATCCACTTTTTGACAGACATCAGTCTTCAGTTTGTCAAAGTTGAGTTTTGCGTGTCGCACTTGAGCTTGAACCTTCAAACAAATGGACAATTCTTTATGTAGGGATTTTTTTTTATCCTCAATTCTTCATGAAAGAGTAAAATAACACAACTTTCAGCGAAATCAGACAACCAGACGGTTGATTAAAATTTATACAGAATTTTATTACAGCATTGATCCCACTGAAATTAAGATATGGCAGGCTGCTATATGCTAAATATGCAGATCCTATTTGCTGTGGTACTATTTTTCTGATCTAATCAGTGAGGGAACTCTGTTTATGAGAAGAATGTTAGCATTAAATACATACCGAGAAGATAATATTTGGAAAACATATTCATTTTGGTATCTGTATGGAAATACCAATTCAAAAAACTTTTTTAGCTGATGTACTCCCCATTTTGCAGGAGCAGAGCAGGATAGCCAAGAAATAACATCCTACATCAGCACGGCTTTTGCCTTTTCTATGTGCCAATGAATGTATTTTCAATTCTAATTATTAGTAGGCATCTTTTAAGATTACTCGTGGCTTCAAGAATTAGGTGTAAAACCTTAGTGCTTACAAAGCGTAATCTACTTAATACTACACAAGTTATCAGAATGAACCTTTGGGTTTCTGCTGGAGGGAAAGCTGATGTAATACATCCTAATCTTCTCCTTTCTCTGCAATTACTCTTTAAGACATGAGAAACAGGACCTCATTGTGGTCTTGGTCCAGAAAATCTATATTCATATATTTAACTTCACTACAGCTGAACGTACAAAATTCCTTCCAAATCCTGCTCTGAGAAGCATCAGGATTTTACGAAGACAACTGCACCAATCCAAATGCAACGTCAATAGGTTCAACAAGACCAAGTTCTGGGTCCTGCCCTTGGGTGACACCAACCCCCTGCAGCGCTACAGGCTTGGGGTAGAGTGGCTGGAGCTCCTGGCAGAAAAGGACCTGGGGGTGTTGGTCGCCTGTGGGCTGAACAGGAGCCAGCAGTGTGCCCAGGTGGGCATTGGTCCAACAGCATCCTGGCCTGGATCAGGAACAGCGTGGGGAGTAGAACTCACCTCACCAGGGCGAAGTGATCATCCCCCTGTAGGGAGCACTGGTGAGGCCTCACCTCAATTGCTGTGTCCAGTTTTGGGCCCCTTCCCACAAAAAAGACATTGAGGTGCTAGAGCAGGTCCAGAGAAAGGCAATGGAGCTGGTGATGAGTCTGGAGAACAAGTTGTATGAGGAGCAGATGAGGGAGCTGGGGGCGTCCAGCCTGGAGAAAAGGAGGCTGAGGGGAGATGTCCCTGTTCTCTACAACTGCCTGAAAGGAGGGGGTACCAGAGGGGTTGGTCTCTCTCCCTCTCTCGCTCACAGGCAATAGGACAAGAGGAAATAGCCTCAAGTTGCACCAGGGGAGGTTCAGATTGGATATCAAGAACAATTTTGACATGGAAAGGGTTCTTAAGCCTTGGACTGGGCTGCCCAGGGCAGTGGCTGAGGCACCATCCCTGGAGGGATTGGAAAGCCGGGTTGACATAGCCCTGAGAGACACGGGTTAGCGATGGGTTGATGGTTGGACTGGATCATCTAAAAAGTCCCTTCCAACCTAGACAATTCTATGATTCTATGATATTTTACGACAAAAAAGCTCAAAGCATTTGAACCTGAGGGTGGTATTTGTGAGGTTTATGCTGTAACAAAGGAAATCTGAGGATGCTACTGACATAAGATTATTATGCTTCATCTTTTTCTAAGCAACAACCTAGAGCAACCTGCTCTTGATTTCCCAACACAAACATTTAGATGCAATGTTTATGGCATAGAATTCTTTAAAGGAAGTACATAGGGGAATGTAAATTTGGAAAGCAGTATCTTCTTAAATCAATAGCTTCATAAATTGTAAGATAACGGATAAAATGGAAATAATTTTAAAAGACTAAAATAAATAAATGTTAAAATCCTAAATCCTGAGGGTTTGAAACTCAAGATGCTGGTACATTTGATTGTAAATATTTGCTAACATAGGTTTCTAAACATATATTCAAACAGGAAAGTCACAATTTTCAAGAGTGCTAATATAAAATTAAAATAAAAACCCAGAGCCAGTTAGTAAACCCTACTCGGTATGTTCAGTTACTAAAATACACATTTGTTGAGTATTCTTAAGGAAACTTTAAGTCCTCTCCAGTACATCTGTGTTAATAGTTTCTTTTTAGTCTACCATAAAACGCAAGAATTTATTTTCAGTAGCAATCCAATTTCAGGGACAATTCCGCCAGCGAAGCACCATCTCCAAAAATGAGCTTTACATCAGATAAATGCACTAACTCCCTTTACGTACAGACTATTTTTCTCTCCGCGTTTCCACCGTAGAAGCAGTAACAGATGCTTCCACTCTAATTTGTCACCCAACCTCTCGCTTACTCCATCTGAAAAGCAGGCACAGTGTGTGTACAGGCTGGAAGGAGGGGGGTAAGTAAATCAAGGAGGGGGAAAAAAATGCCTGGAATAGAGCAAACTTTCCTGCTGGGGGCCAAGGGTAAACTCTACCAGCAGATGGAATCAGTCCCCATCTCGGCCTTAAATAAGCACGGCACCTTCTGGCATACCTGATGCTTGGAAAGACTATGGGAAATTAAGCGCAGCCTGAAGGAGGCTGTGGTCTGAGCACAAAGTATTTAGAGCGATCTTATAGTATTTCTGTGTATAGCACAGAAAGCGCAAGGAACTCCATTCCTAGTTCCCACAAAACTGTAATAACTTCATCACCTGAATGGTGTTATGACAAGGAGCACCCATGACACTTTTACACAAGTGTATATAGGCACTTACTGAGGTTTTTTCTTTTTTTTTTT
>VZRU01005204.1:0-26890 GCA_013398155.1 Pedionomus torquatus | reverse complement strand
TTTTTTTTTTGGCGACTTCTCACGGGTAAGGCCGTAGGACTTTAAACTCCTCTCTCCCTTTTCCTCCCATTCCCCTCAGGAAGGGAAAATAAAGATGCTATAGACGGGAGAATATTTGCGTACCGGGCGAGGAAGGGATTATATGACAGACCTAAATTTCACACGGGCACTTTACGCTGACACGGGATAGCTCTGCTACAGCACACGCCTCTAAATCAGTGCGTAGCGCACAGCCCATAATACAAGGGAATTTCTCAAGTCCAGGAAATTAATAGAAATAAAAGAAGTGGTTTTATGTTCTGTTCCCATCTGTGCCCGCGATGCTGTATAATGCTATAGAACTACTGGGGGGTTAATTATTTTTTCATCGGGAAAGCGATCACACTCTTGACAGCTCTTACTTCTACCATGCCATGCTGCCCCCAGGCACTGAATAAATTATAATATGAAAAGGAAAAAAAAAAAAAAAAAGGAGCTTTTTAAGAAGCCCTACTGAAGGAACTTTGCGAAGCTGCACTACTCAGAAGCTGAGCTACACACACATACATTCGCCGTATGTATGTATATTTTTATCATCAGAGTATCATCCACCTGAATGGAAACAGAACAACCCGAAAATCTTTTAAAGTTGGAGGAGAACGTTCTGTACTTTAAATCTATCAGCAATTACAACTTTTCAAACCATATCCACCTGGAAAGCAGTGCCATCGTGTAATAGCGCGAGCCTGGAATACTTGTGTTGGATTAGGCTTTCACAGTTTTAAAAACGTACCAGATGTCATTGGTTTCCGTATGTATACTGCTTTTTAAAAAGACCCCGATTTTTATACTAGTTTAAATAAAACAAATTTATACTTAATTTACTTTTTTCAGTACATTTCAGTACATTTTAATGTACTTTATTACACTTTCTACATTACATTTTCTACACTTTATTAGAAACATTCAGGTGTTTCTGGGTAACAAAGTTTTAAACTCCAGGAAGCACCAAAAACGATCCCCTATTTTCTCTGATTTTGTGATTTTCAGTATGTGCTAAGAGGCCATGGCCCATTTCGGCAGCTCTTTGGGAACAGCCATTCCAATTCCCATGTAACTCTCGAAATTGTATTCACTATTCCAGTTTTTGACAGAATCCCTGTGCACGGCAGGATTCCTGTCCCCTTGGGTCGTTCATACCTGACCCAGACTTCAGAAGGGCTTCTAGAAGGTTTGTTTTTTTCCTTCAGCAGGTTTTCTAGAAGAACGTTCCTCGACAATTGCTATGCATTCAGCTTAGAGAGTTTAAGGCCAGAACAAATTAGGAGATTAACAGCACAAAGTATTACTCCTGCACTTGCCCTCAGGTGCCTCTTCCGAGACACGGGTGGTGCCCCTTGCTCAGACGTCGGCATCTCCACCGTTACCCCGTGATCTGTTCGAGGGGATGGAGATGGCGCCAACGCAAACAACTGACTCCAGAGTTCGGTTCCTGTTACCCCAAAAAGTGCCCAGTTCTCTCCGCGGAACTCAACAGGGAACTTTGGATGACTACTTGAAGTCCAGACATCACAGCACATGCCTCAAATTGGGGGGAATGAATCCTAACCCAAGTGATGTCCAGGAACCCTCCACCCCCTGCTCTGTTTTCTTTATTGCTAATAAGTATTTAAACATGTGCATTTCTATGCCAAGGAAAACATCATCTTAAAGACTAAAGTGCTTAATGAGCATTGCTCTATTTAGTTTTTTTTCTTTGATAGCAACATAAATATATAAGGTAAGAAAAGAAGTTATTAGCTACACTGAATTAACTACTGCTATTTTGAAATCTCAACAGAGGACTGTTTCCTAAAAGATATTACACAAATATCACATTTACCAAATGGCCAGGTTGTGGATTCTATTCACTAGAATATGAAATCTGCTCTTTGTGTCATATTTATGCCACATCTTCCTTCTTTTCAGTTTTTTCAGGGCTCGGCCTGTAAAAATGTTACCTCCTGGAGCCCGTTGGCTCCCACACCGCGTAACTCCAGCCTGGCAGTAACGAGTAAGCCATGGTCAGAACCGCTTACTTCATTACCACTGACAGTCAGCAGATGGGAGCAATTCTCTCACCCCGCTGAGGATAGAAGGTTATGGCTGCCTTCAATATTCTTCCCTTTCCCCCCCCCAAAAAAAAAACCCCCAGGGTTGGTTGTACCATCTTCCGATAGATCCAGTGACAGCTATAAATTGAATCCTACCAAGCAGCTTTGCCTCTCTCCTGTATGCAAACACATATTTATCTTCCTCCTTTCTCTCTTTCTGTTTTTTTCCTACCGCCTCACTTCCTTCCCAGCCCCACGTTTATCCCTGCTGGTTTCTAATACTCCTTTTCCAGCTCTCTTATGTGTCTTTAAGGATGAAGGAAAAATTACACACGTGACTCCAAAAATATTACATACTGACAGAAAGATGTGGGTTGGGTTTTGTTTTTTTTTTTTCACTCTCTAGTTTTCTTCTGCCCAAAGCCAAGTTGGATGTCTAGAGCAGATCCGTTTGGGCTTGGTCACCAACGAAGACAGCTGATGGACAGACAGTGGATTTTTATTTGTACTAACACCTCCATCCTCAAGAATAAGGTGACCCCCGAGGCAGGTTTGAAGGCCAAGGTGGGTTTGTGAGTTTGCAGTGCTGGAGTCAGGTGGCTCAGAACCTCCTCCTGGAGGAAGAACTCTCTGCTCCGTGGTCTAAGGCAGATTAGGAGCAAGAAGCAGGCTGTTCAAAGCAAACGGAAAGAAGCAAAGAAATAAGCTTTCTGGTCTGAAAGATGGTGTTCAGCTCTAAACCAGAAGTAGCCTGGACTTAGTATTAAAAGTGCTGAGAGCTGCTCCCAAGTTATTATAACCCAGTTGTGTTGATCACATCAGATAAGCTTAGAGCAAAGGATGGCTGGCACACACGGTGCAAGTGGAGAGCAATTAGAGAGCTGGCCCCTGCAGGAAACGGAGACAGGTAATTATTCCCTTTGAACACTGAAAGGCCAGAGGGTCCACGTAAAGAAAATAGTAATATAGCATAAAATTAACCTCTCTGGTATGCCCATGATTTTATTCATCCAGTAGTTAAACTGTTCGGTTTACCTCATTTACTGAAGGTATTTCGGAGGTCTTCTTGAATTCTTTATGCAGTCTCAGTTAAAAAATATCACTTATATTTTTCATTTCTTTCATGCAAATTAAATTCTTCAGACCCTGAGAGAGATCATTACTTGAGGCTGGGCCCCTTCCGAGTAGGGCAGATGGGGGCATGAAAAAGCTGGAACGAGGTAAAGCGCAGGAGGAGAAGTCCCTTAGTTGAGATTTTGGGTTGTGTTTTCTGTTCAACCTCCTTCTGCACAGAGTACGAAACAGCACCCACTAATAATCCTAATTCCCTGTTGCACACAATCCCAGGCGTCGTCACTGCCAGTCCTGGTTGGCATTTAATACATCGGCGAGTGGGCCTTCTTTCCCTCAAAGCAATTGAATTACATTTTTTTCCAGATGCAAACCCGAAAGATTGCACACCCTGTTATTACAGAAGAAACAACATTTTCAATCTAAGCAGGGCTCAGGGAGAACATCTCTAAAACAGAGATGAAATGGCACATTAGCCATTTTTCTTGACAGAAGGGTAGGCTTTTTTCTTTTTTTTTTTTAAATCTTATCTTCAATTGGGTTTCATGAAATGATGGAGAAAAATCAAACACGGCATCTTTGTAACCGTTCGGGAAGAGCAAAGGCCTTAGGAAGTCGAAGCAGATGGACCACATTATGTACGTACCCAGGCAGCTCGGGGAAGCATAAGAAGAATTCCTGGGCAGTGGCGACCATCGAAAAAAGTCAGTTCTCTTGTGTAAACAGCGTTTTCCCCAACAGCTGTATTCCCCTTCCTGTTTATTCTCCTCTCCTGCAGAATTCTCTCAGTCCGGTCACATCTGTATTTCATTTATTTTTTAAAAACTCTTTCTCTAGCTATCTTCCTAGCCTTTTCAGATTATTAAGGCTGAGGGAATTTTCCAAACCTCATTTCTCCTGTCGCAACCCATTCTGTTTACATTTTTACACTTCATTTAGGTTCTGCATTCACATAATGGTCCACACGGGTCAGGGGCTTTGCCCACACAGACTGGTTTGCGGGGTTCCAGCCTTCCTGTAAGCAATGGAAATTGCCGAGAAAATAACCTTTTCTTCCTGATTTTAAGACCAAAACAGAGCAGAATAACTAAGTGAAAACAGCGTTCAGTTGTTCCTTTCTCTTTTTCACTTCATTATCGCATTTAATGCTTACACATTTTACAATTATTAGACACGAGAAAGTCTCGGATGCTAATTTTTGTCACAGCAGACTTGAGAGTGCCTTTTTAATATTGGGGCTGATAATAATTATTACATTAAAGTTGGGCTTAACACTACCACTGATTTAAATAATAGATTTATTTTTTTTTTATATTTATCGTATTTTGTTGAAACATTACATGTTCTGCTACTTGTGGGAAGAGAAATTTTTAGGATGTGTCTGCCTGCCTTTTCTTGAAATAAATACAAGTCTGAAAATACATCATTAAAGGCAAGTCTACCTTTNAAAAAAAAAAAAATATATATATATATATATAGTCTGTCATCCAGCACTTCATTTTATTCTAATTTGCAGCCATCTTGCTGAGTCTCACCTCAGACTCTTCTTAAAAATAACGGAGCAGATGATGAACTGCCTCTGAAGGGCAAGCATCAATCTCTGGAAGCAACTATATTCTCCAAGCAAGACCTCTCAAGATGATGTCATCTCTTCCAAGAAGCCTGTTCCTATTTTTAAGCCACACACTCTCCTTATGCTATTAAAAGGGCATCTCCACCACACGTTGTTACTTTGCTTTTAACCCAGTAATGATCATCGGTGATATTTAATATACATGAAATGGCTTCAGAAAAATAATTGATTTTAGCTTATTGTCTACCCTGAAGCTTGCAAATGGTATTTGAAACGGTAATTTAAAGTTATAAGACTATAAAACGCTGTGAAGAACATTTCAGCTTAAGGTCATGGTTGCAAAAAAGGTGCATCTTTCACAACTGCCTTAAAATGCTCGAACATTTTTGTATGTAAAGTATCTTGGACCATTTCAGCTTCTCCACTTAATGGTTCTGAATTTGACATTGAAGAACCTGGGAAAAAACATCAGAGCAGAAACCGCCCAGAGACAGCACGCTCAGCGCTGAAGCTCCATCTGCTTTTACCAGGAGAGACAATAATGACAAAGGAAAAACTACAATTTTGTATAAAGCCCCTTCTTTTTTTTTTTTTTTTTCAGGTTTGTTTTTGTTTTGGGTTTTTTTTCCTCTTTTTTTCACTACCATAACTTCTAGATAAATAATGAAATTTAACATTTCCAGCACGATATGCTTTCATATTAAAAAGCCACCTTCTTAGTGCCGTTCCCCTACCAGAATGAAACCAAACGCTCTCGTGGCAGCACAGGCACATCACAAGAAGCGACGTACGTGTAGGTGGTGCTTATCATCGTACTCTAAGAGCCTGCTGCTACCTCTTCAAGCTCTGCCATCACACCGCTACCCCAAGATGTGGACCTCTGAGAGCAGCGCGACACCATCAGACTAATTTTAGAGGACGCAGCTATCCCACAGCGAGTATTATTGGATGTCCTGTAACCTCACCTATTCATCTCGCAAGAGGCAGCAATCCAAATCAGCAAACGGATCGGGGTTTCTTTGGAGCTGGGGGGCGAGGAGGGCCTGCTTCATTTTTAGGGAAAATTTAGAACCAAGAGCGATAAAAATCAGGACAAGAGATAACGGGAACAAACTTGAACATAAGACATTCCATCTAAACATGAGGAGGAACTTCTTTCCCATGAGGGTGGCAGAGCCCTGGCAGAGGCTGCCCAGAGAGGTGGTGGAGTCTCCACCTCTGGTGACCTTCAAACCCCACCTGGACACGTTCCTGTGGGACCTGCTCTGGGTGACCCTGCTCTGGCAGGTCGTTGGACTAGATTATCTCCAGAGGTCCCTTCCAAATCCCACCATTCTGTGATTCTGTGAAAGATGGACCACTGAAGTGCTAGACAGTGACAGATTCTACCATCTCCCATTCCAAACAGGTATTATGAAAGCCAGCGTGTATTTCACATGATAGTGCTACATCTCATATCTAACGCGTGGCCTCCTAAAACTACTTACATCTGTCTGACATTTCCAGAGTATAACAATCTCCAACTGCTGTCTCACATGCAAAGGCCTACATTTTGGTCACCTACAGGCAAACGCGCTTTAAATTTTCCAGATCATAGGATCAGAGAATGGTTCAGGTTGGAAGGAACCTTAAAGACCATCGAGTTCCAACCCCCCTGGCACGAGTGGGGACATGAAGTTAGCCTGGAATTTAATGTGGAGGTACCACCTAAAAAGAAACAGCTGAGGTCTAAAACTTGGCTTTTTTCTTTTTTTTTCCTTTTTTTTTAATTTTAAAAAAGCAAAAGTTGGTAACCAGTGACTACCGTAGCCGGCTCTAAACATCACTGACCGACACTCTTATTTGTAACTAGTGCAGCCAAGAGTCTATTGATTTCACCCCTCTGGCTGCGACAGCCAAAGACATTTTTCTATGAGCCGCTCCTGTACTTTGCTGCCGGGAAAACCAAAAGCCTTTCCAGCACGGTATCGTCTGCAGATGTCATTATCATTAACACGTTCCCTTTTGGTTGACTTTTCAAGAATCGAGCTAGTACATCACACCAATGGCCACAAAACTAAGAGCGTCGCCCTCAACTGAATTATATTTATTAGATGTAGAAAACCACTTGGAAAAATATATTCCAAATGCACAATTTTGTCCTGGCAGGAAAAGGGTTTAATTGCTCTTTAAGGTATTTTCCATCTTTATATTCTACGATCCTCTGAAACTTTGTTTAGTGCCCCTCTGCCAATATTCTCAAATCCCAGCTCCTGAGAGCTCTTATTTTTGTAGCGAAGTTAAATTCATTTTTCCAGGAATCCTTCATAAGGCATTGTAACAATCTAGATTTGCAATTTTTTCCTACTAATTTAGTAATTTGATTAAAAATAACAACAAAAAACCCCATGGGTAAACTTATTTTGAAACCTGTGTTGTTTATTTACTCCTTGGTTTTGTTTAGCCTCTAACCACATACAGATTTCATTTTCTTTGTTTTTTTTTTGTTTGGTTTTTTTTTTTACCAAATTAAGTTTACAAGGATGGCAACTGCTGAGTCAGCTCTTATTTCAAAGCTCAGCCTGTAGGTCCCGAGCCTCCCCTGCAAGGCTGCAGATGTAGCTGACCCAGACTCGCTGAGATCTTTACAATAAACGCATCCACTTCAGCGTTTCCCTTCTGACCTTCTGATCAGTGGATTTATTGGGATCTTCCTTATTGCCCAGCTGTCCACACATTTTTATTTCTTAACGGATATTTAACAGAAAACTTCCATAGACCAGCCACTCCTTACCTTAGTACAAAACCAAAGCTGGAGGAAGGGCACGTGGAGGCTGTTAGCACTTGGGCAATTTGGTCTTTTTACAAAATTACGGCAGAGCTGACGCTATAGTCACCAGACAGATAAAACAGTCTGGATTTAAGAACCTTAAAACCTGAGCAGTTGGGGAGAATTTGGTAAAGGGGTACTAAATTATTCAAATTCTTTTAAATATTCACTGCCAAGGTGCTGTTTAGATTCTCTCAAGCAACACTTCAGACTCTGGATGTAGGGTGGAAGACCCCTGTATCTGGAGCAGCACTGGAGTAGCCATGAAACCCCTTCACAGAAAAAAAAAATAAATAGAATGATGGTACACAGCATCTCTAGAGCTCTGCAGGGAAAAGCAAATACTTCACCTGTTTCCTTGGTGTGACTCAAGTAGCTACAATCACACGGGTATCTTCAAATAACGCTATAAAAAGGCTGTTCAGCAGCGCTCAGGGACACAGAAAGTGGTCCTATTGCTGGGTCTCGCATATTTAAATCGATGCCTTGAGAACAGCACCAGAAAATTCTTTCAAGTGCCTCATTGTTTTAAAAACGAGCTACAAAACCACCAATGTTTTAACTCAGATTTTATCAGCTCTGAAAATACTGACTGAACTATTGATCTTTTAGCCTGAGCTATTCTGAGGGAAGGTATGAAAATCCCATCTGGATTGATTTAGCTTGGGTCTCCAGAAACAAACGCTGTATCTGTCCACAAAATGTGTAGTACATTTTGGATTACTACACACTTGAAAAACAGTCCTATAACCGAGCGCTATAAATAGTGTTAATGCATTAGGTGCATTAAAGATCACAAGACAAGAACGGTTTACTTGAAATAAAAAACAAAAAACCAAAGAAAGGAAAGTTTACTGAAGTAATGCTTAAGATTTTTCCAATTAGAAGCCTGAAGAAAACTTTCTCTCAAGTGCTCTGAGAAGATCAGCTTCACTAACGACTTGCTGGTCTATTACCTGGTAACGCAGTTCCAGATCAAACACTTCTTTCCGGTGACGGTGTATTTTAGAAGCAGAAGCCTTACATCACTAATTAGGATATATTTCTCAACACCAAACTAACACGACTCCTAAAATTGGCGTTACAGATCCAAAACCAGCTCTTAACAACCCAGCATTACACTGCCACACTATGGCACAATTAAGATCTGCAAGCAAGAACAGAACAAAAAGACAAAAAAAAAACCTCCTCTACTTTAATTTTTTAGGACTGCATTATCTGCCATTAGTTTTGTTTGCCTACAGCATTTGTAAAGCACTAAACCCAAACTGTTGTGTCTTGCTCGGTAACAGCTATCTAGGTACGCTGTCATGTGGATTTTACGTCTGTAATGGGGTTTTCTGTTTGTTTGTTTTTTTCAGAAAGAAAAAACAACAAAAAAAAAAAGCAGCAGCTTACTTTCTACAAGTGTTAAAATCTTCAAAGAGTAGTTTGATCCGCCTGTTGCCCAGATGGGGTACACGGGGAAGTGGACACCAAGGGCATTTCTTTACTTTGTCGGCTACGAAATACAGAGCTTTTTGTTCTCTCCATTACAATGTGATCTGAAAGGTTTTCAGCAGACAGCCAGAGGGAAAAAAGTTCAAAAGACCTTCTAAAAGTTTGTTTTGGCTTTTTTTTTTTCTTAATCTATCTGAGGAAACCCTACAGAACCTACATTATTCCCTTATGATAGAATATAAATAATTTCAGATTGAAAAAAATACTCAAAGACACTTAGCATTTCCACAATTTCACTAGTAAGTTTTGAGACAGCTTTTTAAATAAAAAAAACAAACCCACAGAACTTTTTTTGTTGACCTTGAAGCACAGTGACCCAGGGTGGCTGAAATTCCACATCTACCTTGGCTACAACAGCTCACTGTAGAAAGCGTACATTATTTTAATTACTTTACCATTTATATAATTTATATCTTCCATTCCGTTTGCTTTGCAAGAAAGCTATGAATCAATTTTGTATCACCCTCACCAGTACTGCTTTATTCATTCTGACATTTCATTTTTTAAGTGTTTTCCTAATAAATCAAAAGTTAGACTTAAGCAATTGGCTGAGGCCAAGACCATACCAATCATTTTACCTGCAAGAACTTGCCATTATAAACATTTCCCACAAGGCACAATAAAACAAATGTCTAGTGCCACAGGACTTACAGGAATATCCTGTACCGAAGCATTAAATAAAGATTAGAACGACTAGCTGGAGTTTCATTTGTTCCACCCCTTCCTTAATTGCTATTGTCACTGCTTCAGTTGACAAAAAACGGCAGAGCCTAGACGCACGCCAGGCCTCTCCCGACAGGAAGGGAAGGTTTATTCAAGCTTTTAAAATCCCAAATTAAGGATTTTTCATCTCTAAGCACTTTCAGGCACAGCCTGCTTAAGCCCCTGATGGATAGAGATTCCCTATTGTACATTACCTGTCTCCAAGCCACATGCATGTCCACTTTAATATCATTTCTTAGATGTTTCTTCGTCTGTTATTAGCCCTCTGCTTTCAGTTATCACACGATTTCTGTTAGGTTTTTTTTACTGCCATTAGTCAAAGAACAAGCCAGCACGTCTAAGGTCTCCTAACAGTCAAGGTTTGTAAACAGCAAACCGAACAATATAGTCTTTTAACGAAATCAGCTCTGGAGCCTCACTAGCAAACGTGGAGTTGCCATCAGCATTCCTGAACTGACTTGGATAGAATCGATCCAAAGGATTCTACACTCGCTCCTGGTGGCCAACCTGCAGCCTTCCACCTTGGGCTTGTGATTTTCGGAAGCCCTTTGGGAGAGGAGGAGTACGGCAAACTCCAGTAACGCTGAATGAAGACAATTTAGGAAGAGTTCCTACTCAGCGGCTTTGGCATTTAACAGTTGCCCAAGAGTTCAAGCGGAACAGCGCGAGGAACTTAAATCCCAAATTTGCAACCCCTCCACAAAACCCAACAACAGCCAATATTCAAAGTGTCAGTCTTTAACCGCACCTAAAACTTCAGCTCCGGGTACTATAGTGTTTCTATTATTCTGTACTTTTTAATTGCGAAAACCAATTTTCCCTTCCCTGGCTGACAGGAGATGTATCTTTTTCCATTAGTCTTTCAGGCATCACAGTTAAGTATTTAAAATGAGATAACCCTCTTTAAAAATACGTAATATTTAAATTATAAAGATTTAGGCTGAAGTTGAACAGACTACTGTAAAATGCTATTGCTTACTACCCTAATCTTTCCTTACAGCCCACTCTGTGAAGGATACTGGATTCTGCATCTGATTAATTGGAGTTCTGTCGCACAGAAAAGATTAGTTACAAGACACAGCATCTTTAGCGACCCTCAGAAAAATCTAACCCACTTTTTTTTTTTTTTATTGTCATTCATCAGGCATCCCTTTCTAGGAAACTCCAGGAAACTTCATACCTTCCGGAACTTTTCCATCTGCTTATAGAGATCTGGATCCAGCTCCTGAGACACGTCTTTCATCCAGAGCAGAGCTCCTCTGTATTCGGTCCGATACTGCTCCATTCGGTTTACTGTCAGCCACGTGTCTGAGATGGCCCGATATCTGAACGTCTCCACTTCTTGATATAATCTACTCAAAGGAGCACGCAGTGCTAACCTGGGGGAAAATGGGAAGGAGAGAAGGGAAGGCAAGGAGCACGTTAAAGAAGCTGTTCAACAAAAAAGCAGACAGATTAATTCAACTGCTGACAATTTACCAGCCACCAAAAAACCCACATATAGCCAAAAGAGTTCAATTATTGTGTATGTTTAGATGGTTTTATAGCTTGGTTGGGGGTACACAGGGTAATTTCTCACAAATATTGTGTTTGCAACCTTCCTTTTCAAGTAGTGACCTCTCGCTTACCCATGGGAGTAGAAAAGGAACCTTTTCTAATGCGCAGATGTATTTGTGTTAGCCAGACTGCTTGCCTGTACGCTATTAAAGTTCCTCTTTGCAAGTGGTATTTTACAACTCTAAAAATGTACCTGGGGTAATTTATTACTGGATACACACCACGGATGTATTGGGATCGTCATGTTAAGCCTCAGAAAAAGCACTTTCATTAGGCTTTTAATCTTCAAATGTACATGTAAACAAAGAAGTCAGCTGTCGAGTAGAAAATTATCTGATTTTTTCTTCCTCTTCCTTTTTAAGGAATTGAAACAATTCCTTTGAAAGACATTTAACTTTTAGGAGGATTTAGGCATTTTCTTAAACGTTTCTTCCAGCAAGCACGCTCTGGGAAGGCAGTAGGGGACACTGTTGTCTTCCCTATGCCATCCCTTTGGCTCCTAATGGGACCTCAGAACCAGACAGGATTACTCCAGCATTTGCTCTGCTTCCTCCAGCTGCTTCTGCTTTCTTCCTGGTTGCCAGCAGCCACCTCACTGGAACGGGTTCAATCAGTCCCCCACCAGTGCAGAGCTGGTTTAATGTGCTACTTGGGGACCTCCTAGGTGTAAGAGAATTTCTCATTTCTGTCCCAGTAATCAGCAGGCTGCCTCCTTGAGCTGTAGCTAGGAAGCTAACTCTTGGCATGCAACATAAAGAAGAGCCGTCTCAACTTCAACATGAGCTTGAAGATGGCTCAAGAGAAGAGAGACAAGCAACTGGCTTTATTTCTAGATGAGTTTATTTAAAAAGATGGCTTAAAAATGCATTGAGTAAGAGATGATATAAAACATGAACTTCTAACGGCTTCTTTTTCCCCCTCTCTCCACATTTTTTCCTCATTCTACAAATACTTACACAGTCGCTCAAAGGAAAACTACTTTATGTAAACGTCGTACGGTCGAATTTCTATAAACAGTTAAATTTTATAAAGAAGGAAATCACCAGGGCTTTTGCTCAAAAGTGCCTTACATGTGTTTTAAAGATCCCACTCATGGCTGTTACTGGATGTGCTAATGACCAAACTCTAGCCCAAGAAAAACACATGAAATTCTCAGTGCTCTGTACGTGACGCTTTATTTTGAGCCAAACAGCTGCGCTGCTAAGCTAAAGCTGGAAAGTATCACGGTCATTAGGAGCCCCAAAAAATCCTCTAGAATATAATGGAACAGAATCTCCCCTTGCAAATGATGGTGAATGTCAAGCTTTCGTAGTCCCAATACTGTTCAGCTTGGTGGGGATCTAGGATCTTCTCCTGTGGGACTTCATGGTGTAAGGTTAAAGTCGAAAATAGCATCCAGACTCCTTTCTCCTCTGTCTACTTGAGGTATGAGATTTCACGGCCCAGAACCATGTTTCCTAACCCGTTTCCCTGCCCTCCCGGGACCCAGCTGTCTCCACCATGAGCATTTCTCTGCAGAGTGAGAAGTGCCACCAAGCAGGAAAAGGACCTGACATGAGCTCCTTTCCAACTCTGCTGCTAGAGAGACCACACAGAGGCACCCGTACAGCTTCAGAAATGCTGAGCTGAACGGCACCGGTGGGGCATCTGGAGATACACAGATACAGAAGGTCCATAAGACAAAAAAACCCTTAGAACCAGGCAAAGCTAGAATAAGCCAGAAATACTGCCAATACTACAGCAGCTTGGGTCAATTGTCCCTTTCATATCATTTGGTTCCTCACACATTTCAGGTGGCAAAAGGAATTACGCCAACAGTGAATCAACTACGATTATCCCACATATTTTGTAAATCAGACAGTGATTTTGACACACATACCTTTGCTGAGACGAAAAGCAGAGGGCCTTTCCTGTAGCTTGCATCATCTTTCCTGCTCTTGTTTTATCCTGAGAACCCTGCGATCGAAGAAATTTCCCCAGTTCATTTTCTTCCTGAGACAGAACTAACAAAAAAATAAATGAGTGGTCAAACACACTATTTAATGGGTTCCTGACAGCTTTAAAACCGGCTTAACATCAAACGGGTTAAGTCACTTGAAATCCAAATAGCACAGTAAAATTAAATAATTTAATGAAATTCCCACATTTATTAAACAGATCTGTTTCACTTGAGACATTTGTTGATGGGTTTGCTGTAGTTAAGAGGAGTCACAAAATTCCATCAGTGATGAAAGACACTAGGAAAAACAAATGCTATTTTTTTCTTGAACGAAAGAATTATATTGGTTTGGCCACTACAGTATCTTTCAGTCTCGGGGTTTTTTTGTTTATTTGTTGGGGGTTTGGTTTCAAGTTGTTTCTAAATTCTCTTTTGCACCTGGACTGCCTCAGCTGATCTTTGGCAGCGTACCTTCACCGACGCTAATTCTGAGTTATACTACCCAAAGCACATTCACTTGCTCTTCTCTCGCTCTCTATTTTTCATACTCAACTACAAACCTGACTCTTCCATATGAAAAAAAAATAATCTCACACTTCCCTTTAAAGAACATCCATTTTCAAATTACTGTGCAGGATCATTTTAACATTCCACACACAATCAAACCACTATTTTTTAATTTATGTTTCAAATATTTGAAATATTTCTATTTCAAATTAACTGTTTGGTTTTTTAAACATGAAGATGAAGAAAAGTGTTTTGACGCTTTCTTATTGACTGCTTCCCAACTGGGACCATGAGCCTCTATGATCTCACATCCTTACAAGAACGTTTCATTATGGCTTCATCTATCAGTCTTCCAAAGCAGTTGTCTCCCACAGGACCAATTTCTTCCCACCACCAACAGGGAGAATGAACTAATATAATGAAAGAAGATCTCTTGGAGGCCGCTCATCATTTTTCCAAATGTTGACAGTCAAATCAAATGCAAACTCATGGCACAGTCTGGTAGAACACGCTTCACACACATACTTGCATCAGAGATTTCATCTGCTACCGTGCAACACTTCTGGAACTCAATAAACTGCTGTTCTGTATTCTGATTTTACCTCCAGATCCTGAAACATTATCTCTGACCCTCTTTGGACAGGTAAAAGAAAGAGGAAAGACTGGAGAAAATATGGATAATATTCCAGAAAAGAAAGTAAACTGTCTCCAGAGCTGTGTTCTCTTTTCCAGGCCAGAAATCAAAGAATCAAACAATATTGACAGCAGAGAACATTTAGAGAGGTCATTTAATACAACCTGATGTTTGAAACCTTCCAAATGAGGCCCCTCCCTGTCTCTCACTAAAGACTGTCACCATTTACAGCACACCCGTTACAGCCAAGTCAGCGTTATCGAATTCAATGTAATAACATTAATAGTTTTATAATTGAGTAATCCGTAAACCAAATATTCTCCATAGCCAATCCTGGTTAAGAAAAAAACCAAACACCAGCAAAACAAGTGGCTCAGAAAAGAGTTAGGATTTCTAAGACAAGATTCTTCTTGTCTTAGAAAATTCTTCTGAATTTAAACCAGCCAAGCAAGTGATGGGGAAAAAAAACCACCAAACCAACTTAAAATGCAGGCTTGCTCCCATAATTCTTGCCACTTGTCGCTGCATTCTATCAAATATAAAACTTAAGAAAACCTCCAAGCAAATAATCAAGTCTGCCTTTAGCTGTTTGCAAGGAATGTTATCTTTATTTTCGACTGGGATAAAACTAGCAGCTCCCCATTTTTCACTTCAACTTTTTCCACTTGTTGGGTGCTTCCATAATGCTGTCCTCCTTATCTTTTTAATGACTGTATTTGATCATACTTACAACAAATCCTTTTCTGATACAGTTCAATGGCTTTCAGCAACTCCATGCATGTTCTCTGAATAGAATGGAACAGCTGAAATTGAAACAAAATACACAAAATAAATTGCAAGTGTATTCAAGAAACACCGACAACTGAAATACAAGAAAGAGCTTAACTTTTTGTAGAAACTATTGGGGTTCACTATTGTCTTCTTGAACAATGAGTAATCGTTCCAGCTTGAAAGCAACCGAAAGTAAAGCACAACTGAGAAGGAAAAATTAAGTCATTCACTGAACCTACAGACAGACCCATCGGAACTTACAAAAGCAAATCAAAGGCAAAAATACTTTTGGAACCGGATTGATAGTAAACATCTGAGAGCTAACCAAACTACCCACGGGGGGTTTGGTTTCTTTATTGCCATCTTTGGACACATTATGAAGATGTACGTATCTTTGTTCCTAAAAAACTCCCAGCAGAGCAAGAAGTTATCAAAAATGTCTCTTGTGTCCATCACGTGTGGCAATACGCACCCTGAATGTATAATACTGTAAAGTCTAGAAAACAAACTTGCATAGTTAAGCCAACATAGAAACTTAGTGATTTAAACTGATTTTATTTTACTGGCATAGCTCTGATTTTGTAACCAAGTTTAGAGAACAGCAGTGTCCAAAGAAAGTAGAGGTAAAAAACCCAAAAGCCAGTCTTGATGAAGTCTGGAGATTGGAGGTCTTAGAGTAGTCATTTCCTTGGAGGTTGTTTCTAGGAAATGACTACTCTAAGACCTCCAATCTGTAACTTCAACTGCACTGTACCAAGCGTTACACAAATATAAGCAAAACGGACTGTTGGCACAGTAACTGCCTTCCTTCCCATCTGCTCCACTTCCTGTACATTTACATGGGTCTTGTCTCTTCAACTGAGAGTGTGACTGCAGTGGAGAAGTCGCCCAAGTGCAAACATGATTACAGTTTCGGGTTTTTTATCCAATAAACACAAGTTTCCCTATTTCCAGTCCCACCTGAGCTAACGAAGCACCCTTCCCGAAGAACCCGCAACACAGTAAGGATGGAGAAACTCCAGTATGTAATTATAAAATGCTGTTCCATCCTTTAAGCTTCTTTGCACAGAATTAGAATCACAGAATTGTCTGAGTTAGAAGGGACCTGTAAGATTGTCGAGTCCAACCATCAACCTCACTCTGATAAAACCCATCCCTAGCCCATGGAAATAATGACAAAAATTATACATTATCATATACTGTGTTTTCACATATTAGAGAATTGCTGAAAATCAAAACACTTTAAAAATTATCAAAGAATACAAACTATATACATTACAAACCTCTAGCTTTGCGTCCAGATCTGCATCTGAAGCCACAACGTGTTCATCTTCCTTTTTTCCCGTCACTTTTATGAGGGCTTGTTTTGTTTTCCAGTATTTCTGTTGCATTTTATTAACCACAGATTTTTCTTGGCTTTGGGCATACTGGTCGTAGAATTCTCTTGGATAATTACTAGAATATTAGAAAAAAATTACAAAACTTTAAAAAAACTTAAAAAAAAAGTCTGACATGCTAGATTAGTATGTTACCATCGAGAATGTTGTATTTGCATGCAGACATATATTCTAACATACATTTCCCCATTATGCATTAATAAGAAAGCAATTAAATTAGTACTATATTTCCCATTTGGAAAATAATACACAGCTTTCGATTTGCGTGGCTTTAGCATGTAGAACTGCCAAATAATCAGCTGCAAAGAATTCTTACCAATGCATTATGGAATGATTGGAACGGAATGCCCAGGAAATTGATTTCTTATTTATATACAGCTAATAGAGTTTCCAGGGAAGCAGCAGAGTTGCAGAAACAGGTAGCAATTCTCCTGCTGTTTCAGCTGTTAGGATGTCACAAAGATCATTTTATGAATGGAATTTGACTACTTCCCACCCTCCCTTTTTTACAGTTGAATAATAAAGAATGAGATGAACACTCATCTCTTTTGAGGATGCTACGGGCAAGACAGAGAGCTCACGTCTCCATGCAATGATTGCATGACAACCGTGGGGGCCTAACAACTCATCTTTTTTCCAGGGATTATTTTCTACCAGCAGATGCTTCTGCATTCCTCCAGCAGACCTAATAAAAAGTGCAATCTAAATACCAACTCCATATTCCACAATATTTAAACCACACGAAGACGGTTTAATAGAAAATATAGCCTTACAATGAAATGTTGATCTCTTTCAGGAAGATTTATTCCATTATCAATTTCTGCAAACGTATATGCCCTTTCCTTTCTGTCTGTATAGAGAGAGCTGCAGTGATTCTGCAAATCTTCACAAGTAAACCATTGCTAAAGCTCACTATATGAAATACGCCAGGAAAATTAAAGAGGTTGAGTTTATTTTGGGGAAAAAAAAATAATAATAAAAAAGACACTTTGCTTTGTGGGCCACTCCTGAGATGCTGCCCACTAGCTCAGTTCGCTCAACACACACAGCTCAGGGATGCAGCCCCAAGAGGTTCTCGGCTCCACCCGACACACCAAGGTTTAGCCAGTGAGTTCAGAGCCAGCACCTCAATCACCAAAGGGACGGTAAGAAACTAAACTGGAAGTGAGCAAGGACAAAACTCAAAAAGGACTTACACACAGCACTTCTTGGCTTCTTCCCCAAACTTGAAAAGCAAAAATATTCACTCATTTAATTCGACTCAAACGTCAACTCCGTGAGTTTAACTTACGGATTTCATTAATATGAAAATAAAAGCTTTTTTGGTGCTACAGCACAAAATCAACAACACAGGCAAAGCATACCACATCTCACAAGTAATTCTGCACAAACAGACCATTAGGCACTCTGGCAACCAGCCAGCCTCTCCGGTTAGACAAAGCCTATATTAACTTGATATATGCTGCACCTTTAAAAGGCAAAACCTACAACCTCTAATAAGTAACAAGAAGATCCTCCTGCAGTATGAGAACATATGAGAGTTTAAGAAAAAACAGCCCTACTTTAAAAATGAGAATAATTAAGCAAAGAAATAATCAAGCTGCTCACAAGGCAGTAGAAAAACCTCAGCCCTCCGGCTGGTTGTGTGCTTTAGCTCGTGCTACAGCTGTGCAAACAACGGGTATCTGAGTCCAGTGCTCTAGTGAAAGAAACGCCACGGTTCAGCTGATGTCAACCAGCCTCGAGATCTACCTCACCTGAGGTCACTAGAAATCCTGGGCAGATGGTGGGAGGAATAACGAGTTAATACGAAGTCATCAAAAATAAAAATAAGAAAACGCTGGGATCGACTGAAGAATCAGATTCCTGAAGAAGAGACTGATAAATGAACGAAAGGAATAGAGGAGTAGAATTTTACCACTGCAGAAGAATTTAGCTTTTAGTGTAATTTGGAGAATTTACTGGCTCCTGTTTACATTTAAGACAACAAAAGATTTATAATCATATTACCAAAACATTCAGTGGACAATTTTTACTGGTGAACACTCTTCAATACCTTTTAAAATATATTTTGTGTCAAGCAATCACAGAATTGTCATGGTTGGAAAATACCTCTGAGATCACCACGTTCAACCATACGTGAAACCACAACCCATTCCCTGCTATTTTGGCCACTAGAGCATGCCCTGAAGTGCCACATCTACACGTTCCTTAAGTATCTCCAGGTCTTTAAGTCACCTCCAGGTGACTCCACCACCTCCCTGGGCAGGCTGTTCCAGCGCCTGACCACACTTTCAGTAAAGCAGTTCTTCCTAATATCCAGTCTAAACCTCCCCTGCTGCAACTTCGGATCATTTCCTCTGGAACATATTTAGGTTTTGGTAAGCAATCAGAAAGCACAACTAAAACAAGGATGCCTGTTATCCTGACGTTGACGACTACAGATAAACCTCTTGGAACATGGCAACTCGTCCACTCCTTTCCATTAAGAAAGAAATTGATAACATCTGCTGTTTTCCCATCTAGTCAATTCCCTTGTTTTTCCCTTCTTTGGCAGCTTTTCATTTTGTATTTTTATTCTTTTTAAACAGAACATCTACCAATGACTTCATACAAATCCTAGATGCCAGAACATGATGTGTAATAGGCTCAGGCAGCAACAAATCAATGTGCCAAACACCATTAGCTCTTTAGAAGAAGAAAAAATTCTCAAGGTACTTACTACTTATGACCTTCCATGTTTCTTGTTTTCTTCAGACACTGAAACAGAATAAGAAACTATTGGTTAATACAAACGTCTTTAAAACACAAATTCCAGGTTAGACAGTACAAAAACTCTACCTTTTGACATCAAAACCGACCATATTGTAGCATCTTGTTTACTATGTTATGACAGAAAACGTTTCGATCTGCAGAGCAAATGCTTTCTGTGCGCAACACAAGATTCTCCCTTAAATAAACGTGTGACAAACACACTTCAGTGATATCACTGATGTTGCCAATTATACGTTAGCAAGTTTTCCGGGCAAAAGCAAGTTTACCCGACATAAATTCAGTGATTTTTGACGAGGCCAACCACAATTGTCTACGCTAGGCATCTTTCTCAATCTGGGGTTTTTTTCCCCCCTCCCAGAGTTCAGCCACTTGTTAACCTATGTCCCACCCATCTGTTGTTTAAAAACATTAGCTACATCCCATCTCGAGCCATGGATGGGAAATTTAACCCCCCAGCTGGTCAGACGGTGCTGCAGCAAAACGGCCTTTGGTAAGAGCAAGCACAGAAGGAACACACCACCAGGTTGCTCGAAGAAATGAAGCAGACCGATGGAGAGAACAGCAATGGAAAAAGCAGACAGAAAGGTAACAGCGCTGGAACTGAGCTTTGGCACTACTCTGGGCGAGGGAGAAAAGGGGCTGCAAGGGAAACATGTGAGACTGGAAGCGTATTTGGCACGGCACAGCTGACAGGCAGTACGATTAGCACCGGTGCAGCAAAGGGACTGGAACAGATTGCAGGAACCTGACCCAGGGAACGCAAACAAGCCGGGTGCTTCCTGCTTCCATTCGGAGCCAAATCCCAGATTTCCTACTCCAACCTCTCTACCGTCAGTACCTGTGAAACCTCTTGGCAAAGTGCCACAAGATGCTGCAAGGTTCTATCTATCAGAGCAGGGAATTTTACCCAACCGGAATTTTTGCAAAGCGCTCATAAGCACTGCAGGAGAGACTGTGAGAAAATCCATAACCCCATCTTCAGAGCAGAGTTTAAATGTAAAGCCCAACAGACAAACCACGAGGAAGAACGAACTGTTTCAGACCGGGTTATAGCACCACCGAGTCAGACGATACACAGAACGGACAGAATCGGGCACGGGTTCACTGTAGTTTCTAGAGCCATAAGGCACAGGCAGAATTAACTCCGGTTTTCTAACACCTTTATGCTTGACTTCACTGTTTTAATACCCGTCCTCCTTAAGTCAACTTTGGGTGTGTGAGCGAGATAAGAACAGAGGATTGAGCTGGTATACACATCCGTGACTCACTTCTTCAGCAGCACGCTCAGTTTGACAGGATGCAAAGAACAATCTACGCAGATGGCAGTAACACACATATCACATGGAAAAAAAGGGTAAGCGATCGGCACAGGGAACAGGACCGAGGCACTGACCTTATACACTGTACACGTCCACCTGACTCTCCTGGAAATCAATGTCCCTAAAAGGAAAAAAAACAATATATATATATCAGGGTCACGGTGAAACAGTCCTCATTTGCAAGCATAGCTCATGCTTTTTCTTCCTAAACATTCAACCTTATATTTGGACTGTGGAATTCTCTTAGTTATACTCCTCTAAGTCCTCCAGAGGACCGTAACGCCCTCCAGATATTATTTTGGGGGATTTCTGAGTTCAAAGTGAAGACTATATTACACGAACGCAAGCAAGAACATGTGAAATTCCAACTTAATACGCACAGGAAAATTTTCACCATAAGGATGGTCAAGCTCTTCGGGATCCCTGAGGACACTTTAGGACTCTACTGGATGTGGCCCTGAGCAACCAGCCCTAACTAGACCTGGCCGAGCAGGAGGCTAGGCTATGGAGTTTCCAGAGCTCTCTTCCAACTTCTGTGATCCCGTGAAACTTCATACAATGTAAAAGAAGATGAGACTGGAGAGCAGCAGGGTTGCTGCTACCACGGGTTTAATACAGAAGACTTTCCACAAGAATGGTGTAAACAGACAGCAGAAGAACATTGCACCGTGACCACTGCAGCTACACAAAACCCCTCCAAAAAACCAAACCCCACCCAACCAATGAAATTTAAAAACCAAGCATGTTTCCTAAGAGTTATCTACCATATTTTCAGCTTTTAATAGTCATACTACTTTCATTCATAGCAAAAACTTCTAAGATTAACAGTTTTCATTCTTCAACTACTGCTGCACGTCCAATATAAACTGTCCCTGAAGTTATTTAAGAGGGACATTATTTTTGTAATCTCAAACTTCACGTGTTGTTACTGTCTAGTCCAAGTCCAGGAACCCAAAAAGGTTAAGTTATTGGTTCAGCTGTAACAAAGGACATTATCAAAAGCGTCTGGGATAGCTGAAAGCAGTGAGATTTTATAAAAATATCCCCGAGTCTTAAGTTTAATGACAAAAAGTGAGATGCTAATAAAATGGGACTGGGAACAGCCCAGGGAACTGTGAGGGAATTAAAAGGAGCACTCCATAACCCCGTAACAAAGAATCCCTACAGCTGTGAAACACTGGCCCTGAGGCTGCAGGACTGGAAGGGGCCTCTAAGGTCTCTCCTTGTCTTCCAAGGTGGTGAGACCCTGGCCCAGGTTGCCCCAAGAAGCTGTGGCTGCCCCATCCCTGGAGGGGTTCAAGGCCAGGCTGGATGGGGCTTGGAGCAACCTGGGGTGGTGGGAGGTGTCCCTGCCCAGGGCAGGGGGTGGGACTGGATGTCTTTAAGGTCCCTTCCAATCCAAACCATTCTATGATTTCATGATTTTCACAGGTTCTAAAAACCAAAAAAGAAATACTAAAATCACAACTCAACACACAGAAGAACCCCAACCATGTACTGAAAACAGCACAAGTATCACAGAAATACAGGTCTATTTTCCAAGAACAGAGTTGGAGACAATATAACGCTCCATTTCCTTTCTTTTTCAAGCCAGTAAATTGTGTGGAGAGCAAACCACAGTAATACCTGTAGGTATCTGAAATGACTTAGATTGTGTTATTAAGGGCTTGCACCACTAAAAACCATGCTCAAACCATGAAGAAATCCAGATATTTTGGGTCTTGTTTCTGTCATTTTGTAGTGCTACCTAGGCATCTGTCTGCAAAGGCTACATCCAAGAAAATAAGGAGTGGAACTACTGGCATTAAGTATATAATGATCTGTCTTTCATTAAAATTCACGCTGAGTTTTAATACTCTCCACGCAGGGCGGATGACCAATAGCTACTGCAGAGAGTACTGTTAAGAGTTACTTCATCTCAGAAACAATTATTATGCTTCTAATGTTTCAGAGTACACAATTAGCATAGAAAATTTTTCTTCTTGATTTCCTTGTGTAGCCTAGAGAGGATGACATCCAGGGCCCTGTTTCCTATGCTGTCATTCAGTCTTTTCTCTGACACGCACAGGTTAGTAGAAGACAGTGGAAGATAAGCAGAAGGAATCTGCACATTGGAAATGTATCACTTACAGCTAGAAGTTACAAGTATCAACCCGAACTGCACTGGTTTTCAGTACTTAAGCAATTATTCAAGATGATTAAATGGAAGTATTTGCGCTATGTCACCATGGGGTTTTTTTAAAGACGTGTTTTTGCCCCCACAAAGCGCAAGGACCGAGTCAACCGTCAACATCCCTCTCTAAAAAACAATTTTGTCTCTATTGGGTACCACACACCTTCCGGACTATTCCAAAGACTATCAAGTCAAACTCGCAGGTGTAAGTGACCTCCTCCTTTCTAGAGCGCAACATGCACTGAAATGACAGTTGGCAAGGTGGGTTTTTAAAGGTGGTGGGGTTTCTTTGTAACAGTAGAATAAGAAATTCCTAAAACCAGTGATTTATCTCAAAACCACTGATAGGAATGGCACGTGGAATCACAACATAGTACATGCAGTCTCAGAACAAAGTATTTCAAATAAATGCCAGCAGGCTCACAATTAGAAGACTGACAAGCAAACAATAGCCCTTTCTAGATAAGTTGACTTGCACGCAGAGCTTCATCACTTACACAAGGCCCAAATATTTAATTACTCACGGAATTAACTTCAAATTCCTTTTTCAGATTATATTGATTTTACAGCTCCTTATTGTGAAATAATACAAGAGCAGCACGTAGCTGCAGTTTGCCTTCACGTAACATCTTTTACTTGACTACTAGTTTTCCACTTGTATCTGTAAAGAATACCGAGCAAGCGTCCTTTGGAAAGAATCAGGTAAGTATCGCAAGTACTATGTGTGTTTTATGGGATAATATATTTTGAACATAAGTAGCTGAGTGGCAGGTCTAACATCACTCTGCAAATGAGCAAAGCCAGGGGTACACACACCCCAGTATTTAATCTCATCCTAAGTGCAGACTTGCTTCATTTCTCTGAAACGACTATCAAATTGTTCTGTAACCCACATTCGTTCTCTTAGTCTGAAAACCAGTATCTTTAAACTTAGTAGCCAAATACTATTAAAGAAAATGCCATATGGAACACCTGCTGTGCATAGATGATACAAGACAACATGAAGATGGATTTTGTGATACATTCCACACATAACTGGCCTGGAGTCTTAATCTTAGGAAACTTTCCCTTTGTAGAACCTATGAGAACAGCAGTACATAGGGAAACTCACATGTATACTATCATAAATATGAACAAATACAGTTTCAGAAGTTCAAACGAGCGGCGCTCTCATTTAGATTCTCTATTTGCTGACACAGTCAATGCTCTCAAGTTTCTGTCTCCCTTTCCACCCATGCAGAAGCCAGGAAGCAACACTATTACACCCGAGGGGAAACAATGCAGGGGGAGAGAACAGGGGGAAAATAATTTCCACTAGATTCCCTCAGGAGATCATTTCACATCCACGGAGAAGAGATTTGATTAACAAAACCTTCTGAGCATGCACAGTAGCAATAATACAGGGCGATCTCGTTTTGAGTTGCCACCACAGATCAATACAGGCCGTATAATTCTTGAGGGATGCACAGCCCCCTCAGCTTTTACATGACTTTTCTCAGAACCCGGCACAGCGGCCGTGATCCCTGCAGAGCTACTCGCAAGACGGACCCGAGTGAGCACTTTTTCAGTGACTCAGAACAGACCGTTCCTGAGCTTGACGTAAGCGATTGCACAACCGGTCAAAATGCCCCCGGGTTTGCCATGGCTCACAATAGCCACAGGAAAAAACTACCCCGAGACTATTATTACCAGCAACACATAAAAGGTCAAATGTTTCTACCGTTCTCGACTGCCTGGGTCTTTGTTTGCTATTCTTCGTTCTCCAGGCTTTTGTATTTTTAATGCTTCCCCATCACGTGGCGTAATTTTGTCTTCAGAGTGATTTTAGGATTGAGAAGTGGCAAAGCATCTTGAAGAATCAGCTACCTCAGACCAACCGTGTTGGAGGAGATTTTGAAAATAGCATTAAACAGAGTCTTTGAGGACATTTCTTGACTTTTAATTTAGCTGTGATATTGGCACATTTTTTTTCTGCCAACTCGTACCAACAGCTTTCAACACCAGCTTAAGAGTGAAAAGAGCTGTTATTATTCACTTCTTCCAGAAAAGGCTACTTGGGAATTCATCAGAACAATTTAGCAGCCCTGAAGGTTATGGAAAACAGAGAAGAACAGACAAGACAGGTGGGCTTGAAACTCTACTAAGGGGAAAAAAAAAAACAATCTAATTCCCTCCATGTTCCAGTAATATAGTACTGTGAAAGAAAAATGTTCAAGAAACCTCCCTCCTTCTATAGAGTCATAACTAGTCCTCTTGAACCTGCAAACCTCTGCTAACATGCATATTTGAATCAACTCCCACAGACACAATGAAAGAAACTACCATTTATCTAACAATCACTTTATTCTTTTTTAATTGAGAAGGCAGCAAATTCCAATTACCAGCATCCAGCTTCTGAGTTCACTGTTGCTTGATCTTTTCTGGAAATAACTATGTTTCACCTATGGCGTTTTGACAATAAAGGAACTTCAGAAAGTCTTTTAGACCAAGGTTTCACAGCATTTAACTGCCACATCATCTTCCAGTACAGCTTGCCACGGAAAAAACACGTGACTGGTCATACCAGTTATAGCAGTTTACTATAGAAAAGACGAGATAAGACGAAAGTGGCTTTCCACTTAATTCCTTCTTTGGTGATATTAATATAAATCTTAAATCATAACGTTACTCAGTTCAAACCAATAGGCTACACTATTCAAAAAGCGGTACAAAAGTTTTCTAAAGTCTAAATGAGACATTTCTGGACTTCATGCTAAGAACTGCAACTCCTAGATCAGTGCCAGGCAGACAGCACTGTCAAGTGCTACTTCCATTCACTCCTTGGGAACCCTGTGCAGACAAGGTAGAAAAAGAGTAAATCACCGGAAAAATCAGATGAAAGACCATAACCAAACCCAACCTGCACTGCAGGCTCCAAATTCTGCCTTTCTCTCTGCCCAACACTTTGGGAAAGTGATCACACACAGGTTTTTTCCTTACAGCACCATCCTTGCCAGACCAAAACTTCAGAACAGTTTAGTTCCAAGAAGCCTGCTCTGGAACAAGAGCCACAGCTGCTTTCTGAGACCCAAATTAAATAAAACCCATCCAGAAACTGAAAGAAAACAGATAACAGAATGTAACGCGAGGGAAATAAACTATACCAACAAACTGGTGTTTCCTGGAAATAAACAGTCACTTTGGTTTACAGTAAGGCTTGCAGGCAAGGGCAAAATATAGCAATTAGCAAATAGCAAAACAACCAAGAGAAGAACCACCCCAAGCTTCCAAAGCAGCCACCCGACATAACCCAGGGGCAGGGTGCGAAAGGACGCACCCCTGAGATTTCCCAAGTCTAAGTTTGAATTGAGGCAAAACGGAATTACTGTTTTAAGAGGTTCCAATGCAGGACCTTGAGCCTATCAGCACTACACAGAACAGCACGGAACAGGAGACAACGACACGGAGGAATAAAAACGGAGCACAGCGCCCTTCATCCTTTCCCCTCGCTAAACTCCCACGCGGTATTTCAAGTCGTTTCCCCCTTTTTTCTCCCCTCCCTACTTCTTCTTCTAAATGACTGGAAGAGGCAGGCAACATTACTGTGTCAGGTGGATGGATGCAGGTCAAATCTGATTATCCCAATCGAGCCTCCTGCAAAACACAAGCTTTAAATTGGAAGTTTGGGCGGCGGCGGTTTATTTTTTCACTCCGATTTCACAATTTGTCAATGCCCAGGTGCTGGGTTTAATACCTGACATTATCCTCCCGCTGGAACCCCCGCCAAACCCCTCTTAAACCCAGGTGAAAACAAGGGCTGCCGCCCCGGGACTCGCCTCGGCCCGGAGCCCGGCAGCCAAAGCCAGAACCACCGAGGAGAACCGGCCGTTTCCCTCCTGGCTTCCAGTGGGCAGGGAGCCAGAGAGGATGTACGGCAGGGAGGGGAGGCAGGACGGGATAAATACAATAATCATGGCGAGATAACCACACTCATGGTGAGGGGCAGGGGGAAAGGGAAAAGGGCAGGGGAAAGGGAAAGGGAAAGAGAAAAGGGCAGGGGAAAGGGAAAAGGGAAAAGGGCAGGGAAGGGG
>VZRU01005203.1:257149-306601 GCA_013398155.1 Pedionomus torquatus | reverse complement strand
CAACTCTAATCATTCTATGATTCTATGACATTTATTTTTGTTTTAACCATTCTATATTCTATGATATACTGAAGGGAAATAGGTTTTTTGTGAACCATCAAATTAATCTGCGGAGTTTATTGCCATAACTGTCCCCAGAATATAGTACACTGTTTTTTTTTCCTCAAAACTAGATTAAATACTTATTTTTGTATAAAATAATGTTTGCACTTACATTATATTTCCAGGATATAAATGATCACAGTTGCAATCTTTGTCTTTTAAGTCATCAACCAATCGCTAATTTACTAATTCCAGGAGCTGTGGGAGAGGGAACTTGGTTTGTAGGGATATTACTCCATAATTATCAATAATGCAATTTCACAGACTTTTTGATGTTATAAAATAGAAGGGACTACATGGCAGTATTATAAATGTGTGCACCTAGAGTATGTTTTTTTTTCTTATTTTCTTCTTTTCATGGACAATATAGTGTGTAGATTATATCATCTTCAGTTTGTGGGTATATTCCGTGTATCAATGATAGGAATAACAAACACATGCACTTGTGAGGGCATCTTGTCTGAATTCTGGAACAGTTTGCCTGGGGAGGTTGTTGAGTCTACCTCCTTAGAAATATTATAAAAACCTCCTAAACCTGGGGAACTCAGTCTAGGTGGCCAAGCTTGAGCAGAAGGTTTGGACAAGGTGACCTTCAGAGTTCTTTTCAACCTCAACCATTTTGTGATTCTGTTTCTGTGAGACAAGTGGTCCAGTAGTTCTAATTTCTAAGGTTCTAATTAATGGTGACAATGGCTTCTTTTCTTCTCTGCAGCTATTTTCTGTAGTTTACCTCTAATGAACTTTTGCTTGCCACAGGTTTAGTTGATAAGTATACTTTTTTTTTTTCCCATTCTTTGAAAGAATTCCAAAATGTAGAGCTATATTTATAGTTGGGAAACAGTTTGGTGGGGGGGGTTCCCAAGATTTAAAGATGTTAAATCTAACAAAAAGAAGCAATTGTATTTAAACTTCATTGTGTTCCCCACTCCTAATTGAATTGTATTCTCTGCTCGTTTTCAGGGTGCGCAATGATTTTGATGTGCTTACAAACCGGTTGATTGGCAGCCATGGCTATTGTACTCAGGTAAATTAAGCGTGTGGCCCTTGGGGATGTCTTATGCCTCTGCACGTGGAGCTGTGAACAATCTCTGGGAAGCGATGGCACTTCTTAATTCAAGTCCGTTATGTTTTTCCTTTTTCCCCATAATGTCCACCACCTTTATCCTTTATTCTTTTTTCCTTGTGTTTTGGCATATTGTTTCCTTTGGTTTCAGAGTCTCTGTCTTTTGGCTTGGTTTTCTGGTCCATGTGTGTCTGTACCTGTGCATGCAGAATCACAGAATCACCTAGGCTGGAAAGGACCTTTTAAGATCATCTAAATGCATGTGCTCTTTCTCCTCTCGTCTCCCTCTTTTGAACACCTTAGTTGATTTTAGTGCTGAGATACTGCTGAGGTTGCGGGCTGAGTTTCCTCCCTGACATTTCAGAAAGGTGACAGAGGTTGCATGTCCGTTCATACAACTCCTCTGCAAATGGTCACTGCTCATCTAATGGAGCTGATACTGACTGAAGCTGGTGTTTCAAACTGGAGACGCTGCCTTATTACATACATGTCTAAAAGACATGTGGTGCTTGAGAATTTCACCCCTTCTATGGAGACAGGCTGAGAGAGTTGGAGTAGTTCAGCCTGGAGAAGAGAAGGCTTCAGGAAGACCTTCTGGCCTTCCAGTATCTAAAGGGGACATACAAGAAAGCCAGACAGGGACTTTTTACAAGGGTGTGTAGTGATAGGACAAGGGTAATGGCTTCAAACTGGAAGAGGAGAGATTTAGATTAGATATCAGGAAGGATGAGAGTGGTGAGACACAAGTATCCTGGAGAGGCTGTGGATGCCCCATCCCTGGAGGGGTTCAAGGCCAGGCTGGATGGGGCTTTGAGCAACCTGGTGTGGTGGGAGGTGTCCCTGCCCATGGAAGGGAGGTTGGAACTCGATGATCTTTAAGGTTCCTTCCAACCTAAACCAGTCTGTGATTCTATGAAAATAAGCAGTCTGAATTGCTGCCTGACACTTAGGATCACAACTATATGTAGTCTAAACTCCAGCTCATGTCCTGGACCAAATATCTTCTACCGAGTGGCTTTAGGCCTGCAGAGGCATCCACTCAGTTGCTTTGGACATGTAGGTAGAACATAGATCCCAAACTTCTGGGACACAGATTCCCCCAAAGCTAGGATATTTATATATATGGTCTGATTATCATCCACAGCCATTAAATGTGCTGCTATTTTGGCTGAAAAAGGCAAGGTTCATGTTTTTCTCTTGTACTGCTTCTGGAAGTCTTTCATAATGTGCTTATGCAGTGATTCCTCAGGAAGGTGGTGGAACATCACTGGTGGATTAGAAGTCCTAAAAAAATCAATAAGAACCTGTAAATTTTGGGGAGTTTTTCAGGAGAAACATGGGGCTATAAATGTGTGTAGTATTTTGAAAATCATCCATCAAGTCCAACTGGCAACACCAGTGTTATTCCTGTCTTCGGGCATGGTAAACTGGACTATTTTTTCTGGAAACTTTCTTCTTGTTATTTCCCCTCCTGTTTCTTGCCATATGTTATTTATTAATAGTTAGCTGGTTCACTGCTGTAGCACAGTCTGGTGCTAGGTATTACGAGCTACTACATCCTAGCTGGCCCTTGTGGGATCTTATGCTGAGCAAAATGTCTAGTGTCTCTGTTCCTTGAACTCTTATGCACACTCACATGCCCCCACTCACATGGATTCAGCCTCTGGCACACCCAAGTTCCATTGGAGTGGAAATAATCAACAATCTGCTATAGTTAATATGAGTATATTAGCGATATGGACCAGATGTGAAGCCATATGGTGAATGCCTTACAGAATGAGACTTAAGTTCATCCAGAAATAACCAGTGAGAAAAAAATAATCGTGTAACAAGCCTTGTCTGACATACAAAAGGCACCACTAAGCACATGCAGAAGTATCAGAAAGTAGTGTACAGGCTTTTAATGTATACGATTCATGCTGTAGCTTCCATTGTGGAGAAAAAGGGACACTAAACTGTCTTAGTTTTAAACACCAACAATAGTAATACGAGAAGGTTGAGAGTTGGATGTAAGACTACATTGATTATCAGCAGTTTTCTTCCGGAAAGATGAATGTTGAAAAATGTTAATATTTCCTCCTTTTACTTTGGGAATAGAATTTCCACAGAATACCTAGAGAAAAATGCTGTAAGTAATTCTCATCCTAACATTAGGTTTAAAGCCACCACATAAATTAAAGGGCTGGTACATGTGTAACTTTATCAATCCTGAATCAATCTTCTACTGATGTCTGGGAGAGACCTTTAACTGCTGCTTTGAACATTTTTATAAATATGTCACAAACAGGAACTGGTGAACTTGCTTTTGACTGGCAAAGCTGTGTCCAATGTTTTCAACAATGTGATAGAGCTGGACTCTGGAAATGGCAACATCACGATTTTGAAAGGTATCACAAGCCGCAGTGATATTGGTTTGCTGTCTCTCTTCGAGCACTATGACGTTTGTCAGGTATGCTTTCCATTCTTCTGATTTTAATTAAAGAGGAAACAATTGCATTTAAAGTTAGCTTGAAGTGAGGATAGCAGCTAAAGAAATTATGGGCTTGATTCAGTTGCTTGCTCATAGACACATCAGGGCAGAGTGTGGTCTCCTTTCTGGATGCAGGTTCTGTGTCACAACTGCCACCCCCTGGTAAATGACTTGGGTGATCTACAGCATCTCAAATCTTGCAGGTCCATGTCATTTTCTAACTGATTTCCTGAAGCGGGAGTCAGCTTACAGACTAACACACTTCTGTTTGGTGAGACACTGGAGCAGGTTGCCCAAAGAAGTTGTGGAAGCCCCATCCCTCGGAGTGTTCAAGGCCAGGCTGGATGGGGCTTTGAGCAACCTGGTGGGAGGTGTCCCTGCCCATGGTAGTGGGGTTGGGACTCGATGATTTTTAAGATCCCTTCCAACTCTAATGATTCTGTGATTCTATTTAAATGGCTACTGTATAGATCTGTGTGTGTGAACCAGGACCTGCTCAGTGCAATCTGTGGAGGTGAAAGCTGTTCAGCTGACTCAACATAGTGTTCACCTGTAGGCTGAGCTGAACAGGTTCCCCTGATGGTATTCACTCGATCTCCACTGATTATAGTGGCGTTGAGACACCCAGGTCTCATGTGGACACCTGTATCTTTGTCATTTATATAAACACAATTGAATCTGAAGCTGAAACTCACTCTAAGTATTCGCTTTTCTGTGAGGTCTGATGTGATGTGGAGCCAGATTGATTGATACTCTACTTCATGCTCTAATGGTGGTCATATTGTATTGAAAGTTATAGACAATTTTAATTCCCAGTGTAATGGGAATGTTCTCTTTAACATGTCTTTGAAATTAATCTTTTAATTCTAGTCATAATGAACGTTAAAAGATCGATTGAGCATTTCAAAGACATGTCAGCCATTAATTTACTTCTGGAAACACTTGTATAAGGATTTCATTGGTTCTCCCTCAACACACACTGCTGTTGAGATGGGCATCATTCCGAAAGAACCTGTTCTATCTTAAACAGAGCATCTTGTGTTTGATGCAAGGATGTTTTTTTAAATTCTCCTCCTTGCGCTAGATACTGGATTAGATAATTGTAATGGTCCCATCTGGATTTGCAATCAGTACCACTACAAAACTTCGAAAATGATAAGCAACAACTTTGTTTGCATTGATTTAATATAGATGTGACTGAAAACAAAACTTGGTTTCAGCTGTTTCCCATATGGGTAAAGTCAGTTACATTTTCCTTCTACTGACAAATTATAATTTTTGTTATTTTTAATTAACACAATCCTTTATATTATCCACAAGATTATAATAAGGCTTAGACTCAGTCAAGACAGCATATCACTGTATCCAAATCAGATTAACTCAGAAAAGAATAGACTAAAACTGACTTAGTTTCTGGGTCTAGTTCAAACTCGTTGTCCTTTTCTATAAACAATGTAACATTTGAAACCTAAAAAAAAATGGTTATGCGCTGCTGTGGCATTTTTTCCACCCTCTAGTGAGGAAAATTACTTCTAAGCAGCAAAATGGTAAGTGAGGTCAGTGCAGGTAAGAGCTATTTCTTTCCCATCTGCCCTCTAAAAATAAAATAAAAAGGTACCCGGAGAATCAAACACCGTCTTCCACTCATTCTGCAAATTACACAGTGGAGGGGGTCTGTTTCTTCTGCTGCTGTGCTCTTGCGTGGGGGCTGGACTCACGAGCAGTCTCTCTTCCAAGCCCATGACTCTTAAACTCTTAATCAGTTACAGAAACTCCAGCAGATGTAGTTTACTCTTTTTTTTTTTAAGTCTACAGTAGTGAGGCATTTGGTGTGAATAGTCTTACTTTTGATGAGGAACATCTGCTAGTGCTCTGCCTTTCGTTTCGTGTGTCTGGGCTCATTCTGCAATGCCTGCCTTAGGACTAGAAGAAAAGTCAGATTCTGGTGGACTTCACCTTCAGGTCTGGGGAGTCTTCACTGTGGCTTTGGCACGAGGGGTCATATTCCACTTTAGAACCTCATAGTGAGAAAGAAATGTCACTGATAGCTTGCACTAGTGGAACTGAGAATAGAATTCGCCTGTGATGTCTTTTGAACTGACTCTTTTTTTCCTCTCAGTGTTTTGGTAAGTGGATTCAGCATCCAATTACATTGTGGCTATGAGGATGGTAACTCAAACCAGTAATGGAAAAGGTCAGTCAGTTTTGGTTGGGTTTTCTTGGTTTGTTTCCAAGAGTAAGACAATCCTGAGCGTGATATATGGTGAATCATAGACATTAGAGTTGAAAAATTCCCTTTAGGTCATATCCAGCCAATCTCTCAGGGGATAATTCAGGATATTTTTATGTCCTGTTATATAGTAGGCTTTCTTTTAAAAATCTGTATGCCTGAAGTTCCTGCCTTTTTGTTCAGATGGGCAATTATTAGTTGATTTTAGTGCGTATAACTCTGATCTTACCTTTTTTTTTTCCTCACACACCTCTACTTTAAGATATGAGGAAGTACAAATACAGATTTGCAGGTACCTGCAAACGTGGAGATTTTAAGATCTACTAGACAGCTTGTGCGTTGGGTCTACTAATATTAAATGTGACTGTTCTTTGACTTAGTTTCCTCCGATCATCATTCTTACTTCTAATCAAGCCTGCTCCCTAAACAGTTCAACCCCATCCACTAGACATTTGCGAGCTGATGCAACAGTTCCTCCCTTTTTCATCAGTACATCCTGTCCAAAGCCTATTTTTATTGCTCTACTCTAGACTTCTTCAAACTTAGCAATGCATTTAGGAAGAGATATGCAAGATTCCAGCCTTACTCTGTCCAGTAAATCCACATAGAGAAAGATTTCGATGCCACTATCTCCCTTGTCTGATATGTGGAGTATTTGTTTATAATCCACAATTTCCTTGGCGTGTCTTCTGAGTTGAAAATACTATGAGGGCATGAGAACTGAATTCATCCATCTGTCAAACTTCAACAGCAGCAAATCAAAACAAAATGATCATTTTTTTTTCCTAGCAATCACCTGGAGAAGCACTCTGCTGCTGATCCAGTCTCATCTCGGATTGTACCAAATGTGTTTATCTTGGCTGATGGGAAAAATGTGGGCTTCGTGTGATTTGTCTGGAATTGTTCATGTGTAATCATCACTTAGACCTAACACATAGCCATACTCAGCATATTTTTTGTAATGTAACTACTTGCTGCAAATAATTTCGCTATGACAGATGGATTCATTCAGTCTCTTTCACGGGCAAACGTCTTGTTTCATAGTGAAATTCTGTATTTTGATGCAAAAAGTCCAGTTCTGTTACTTTTCGGTTGACAAGTTAAAAATCTTTGGATTTCTTTTCTTTGTGCCACGCCCATGTTTAAGCTACATTAATTCCATCTGATCTTATGCATTTAACTAGGAAGCCTAAACTGAGATTTTAGGTTTCCTGGAATTTCTATAGAGCTTCAGCTCACACAAAATTGATGCAGGTTTCCCTTTGTTATCTGGGCTGTAGCAGTTTAGCGGTAATCTCGTAGAACCTGAGTCGTTTCTGCAGTGGGGACAGAGACAGGGGTGAGGCACAGAAGTGGTCAGGGATAATTACAGAATTTGTAAGTGAGAAAGTCCCTGCATTTGGGTCAGTCTTTGGCCTAAATGCCATATTAAAACTGCAGGTAGAAAAACGTTGAATGATGAAGACTCCAGGTAGATCTTAGAGCAGCCTTCCAGTATCTGAAGGGAGCTCCAGGAAAGCTGGAGAGGGACTTTGGTCAGGAAGAGTAGTGATAGGACAAGGGGGAATGGTTTTAAACTGGAAGAGGGGAGATTTAGATTGGATACTAGGAAAAAATTCTTTGCTGTGAGGGTGGTGAGGCACTGGAACAGGTTGCCCAGAGAAGCTGTGGATCCCCTGTCCCTGGAGCTGCTCAAGGCCAGGCTGGATGGGGCTTGGAGCAACCTGGTGTGGTGGGAGGTGTCCCTGCCCATGGTAGGGGGGTTGGAACTCGATGATCTCTGAGGTCCCTTCCAACTCTAACCATTTTATGATTCTGTGATGTGCTCTTTTCAAAGCTTTTTGTGATCCTAAAAAGTAGAAACAGATGCTCCTGATATTTAGACCAGATCATTTAAAATACTAACAGTCACAAAAGGGGACAATAATCTGCCTTCTCATCTGAAGAAATTAAAAGATACTACTATTATTATTATCATTATTAATAATGATAATAACGATGTCTAGCATTTGTGTGTCCTTTCCTATGGATAGATCTGTGCTTTTCCAAAAAGTCAAGTATCATTACCATTTTACACAGGGTGTGACAGGCAAACAAAAGTCAAAGTGCTTGTCCCAATAAGTTATCCAGTAAGCTACTGGCTGAACTGGGAGGAGAGTATAGGCTTTCTGAATCTCTCATTCTAAATTTAATCCAATACTGGCTGATGAATTTGGCCATCCTTCTGAAATGCTTTTTGAAACCACTTCAGGTATTTGCATGAAGTAATGGAAAGATTTGGGGTTATTTGTCTCTTGTGAAGCTTGACTCTGACTTTTTGTCTTTGCTGATTCTCTCCTGCTTTTAACCTGTCCCGCAACAGTAGTTAAACCTCCTGTCATCTGACCTCCCAGACTCACCCTACTCTGATTCTTGACGTCCAAGTCTCTGCCTCAGCTGTCAGCATTTCAGGAGATGGATGCTTTATAGGTTTTGCATTTCTGAAAATGAAAAGCGAATGCGGCATTGACAAAGCAGCTATGCTCATTTTTCCTATTCTTTCAAAAAGAGAGGGAAACATAAATAAACAGAATTTATTCATTAAAATTCCACAGATGGGAAATATTATCTGTGGTCCTTTTGATGAAACCAGCACACTCTGTGCTATAACAAGACCTACTTGAATTATTAAATTCAGCACACATGCTCTGTCTTCTGGCACCTCACCTGTTTATTTGCCCCGTGGAACGTCCTTCCTATAACCTTCTTCGCTGGGAAATATGTCTGCTAAACAGGCGCCTTTCTCCGTCAGATGGACTGGATTCAAGCCAGGTCATTGGTAGGGTTGCGGAGGGGGAGGTTGAGAAGGAGGTTTTTAACCATCTTGTTTAAGAAACCAACAACAAAAATATGCATGTGCAGAATGGAAACTGATGGCTGGTTTCAATTTTCCACTTATTTTTCAGTAATGGGCATGCGGTAGATACTGTGCTGCATCTGTTGTGCCACACAGATCACTCAGGAAGGGACCCTGCTATTTATGTAAGACATTTGTGAGCACCATTGTGGACTAAAACATGCGGTACCTACAAATTTGACTGAAACGGGACTGACAAAGCATCGGCCATTTAAAAAGTCGGTTCTTCATTCCTTGTTTTTTACATCTCTCTTTTTATCCTGGGACTGAAATATTCTTCAATGAAGTCCCATTGTCTTCCTACTTATCCATGGACAGTTATTTTCCCAGAGGCCAGTCCCTGTTGCTGAGATATTGGCGTTGACTTCTTGTCGACGTCCTTCCAAATAAAATAGAACCACAGAGTTTTTATTTAAGACAATAAGAATAACGAACCCCACATGTTTAAAAGAGTTCTGCATGCTTTGCAAACAGACAAAACAGAAAATGATAGGTGAAATATTTTCCGCATGTCTCTCTAGATTATAAATACCCACATTTGGATCTGGAATGATCTAACTTTACGTCTTTTATAGGCTGAAAGCACTTCAGGTAAGAGCCCATCCAGCTTCCTTTCTAGCTGATGAACAAAGAGGTCTAAATTTCTGACAATATCTGTCTCTTCCTTGTTTGATTTTACAGACAGGCAAAGTCAGGGACCAGCTTAAGTTAGAAGCCACAGAAATAGATGATGAAGAGTTAGGTGGACCAAATCTTCACCTATCTTTGTCATTGCAGTGGAACAACTTACTGAAATGAATTATTGACTCCTGGGAATGGCAAAGTGCTGAAGTGTGAGTGATGGTCTGAATCTTCCTCAACATTCCTTCATTTGATGGGCCATACCAGAAAAGCAGCAGAATCGGACAAGTGTAAAGATCCTGAGTCTACCTGGTACCCTGATATCTATTTGACTTGCCACAGCTGTTCTTCTCTTGTGTTGTGGAAACATAAGAGAACTTTGATCAAAAGCCAGTGCTTTCCAGGAGGTTTTTCTTTGCTTTGGTTGTCCTGGGACTGAACCTGTATCTCCATATATCTCTTTCCATTCTTCTTCATTAATGCCACCCTTCTCCCCAATAACTCATCATCAGAAAGATTTCCTTTTCTACAGCAGAAAGAATTCAAAGCTGCAGAGGAATTATCTGGGGCTCCCATGTATCAGTAATGTTTTCTACTGCAATTTCTAAATATCTGGCTAAAAACTTCAGTTTCTGCCTAACCTGACATAGTTATTACATTATGCATACTCTCAATTAATATTGTGAATATTACTTTTATTTTTATGAATCTGGTTGAAATCACGTGTATATTAACGGCAAGAACTTTACCCTCACTGTGTCCCTTAACTATATATGAATATAATAGTAATATGGCTGACCTGCTGGTGGAATAGGTGAACTGAGTCACTGGTGTTCCTGATCACCCAAGGGTATCTGTTTTTATGCCATTGACACTTCAGTCTTAACGCTGTTGGAACATTGTTTAATATTAATTCACTAAAGGTCATTGCAATCGTGGAGAAAAAAAACATCGACAGAACAAACAATAGGCTACGGCTTGTAACCATGAAAGCTTGGTGTCATCATCCTCTGGTGCATCAATCTGGCTGGATTCGGTACCACTAGCAATTACTTGACGGAAGCCAGACCTTTGTGGAAGCACCTGGGTCTCAGTACTGCACTGTATGATTAGTTTGGGAAATAAACATCTGTTATAAGGCAAAAAAAAACCCAAAAAAAACATAAGGCAAGAAAACACTGTATATAATTTTAATTAGGCAAGGAGGTGAAATTTCGTTCAGTGATAACAAAAGTCCTAGAGAGAAATGCAATCACAGTAACCATATCCAGTCATCCTCCCTGTGTTGGCTATCGTCTCTTCTTCTTTGAATCGTGGCCACTGCAGAGGAGTGATAACCCCGGTGTTTGTTTCTCTTCAAGGTAAATTTTGCAATGGAGCCCAAGAAACAGAGAATCTAGGTTATATTTCTTACTTTTTTCTTTTGGTATACACATGGCACAGATAGCCTTTTTCAGTGAGCAAACAAAATCTGAATGGTGAACGACCAGACACCCATTCTGGCAGATAGAGTGGAATAATTCTCCAGCAATAAATACTTTTCTGTAGATTTAATTGCATCGTTGTGTGAATATGTCTATACACATACATACATATACTTGACACACTCGAGTCAGATGTGGAAAAAGAACACCTGGAGTGTTGAAGAGGAACCCTTCGAAGGTGCTTGCTTTTGAAAGGCTGAACATTTTCCAAAGATGAGAATTGTGTCCCTGAAATTTATGAGCATTCTTAAGGGATTTGTAAGGAGGAGGATTAGGGTTAGTGAAGTCTCCACAGGAACTGAAAACACGCAGCATGAAAAGACAGTCCTCCTCTTACTTTTTTTTTTTTTTCCGCCTAAAAAGACCAATGTGAATGTTTGAAAACAAATATTTTAATAGTATTGCATTATTACTTTTTAATGCACTATGATACTGCAAAAGGCCTTAGCAAAAATAATGACATTTAATACATAGACTCTGTTTTGCCTTTGGAAGTCAGAGCCAGCATTACACAAGGCAGCGTGTAGCTGGAAAGAAGGGCCCTGTTCTCTGGCAAGCATCTGATGGATGACACGCACTCAGATGGATTTTATAGGGTTTCTCGAGGAGTCAGAGGACAGGGTGTTTGCGCTCGTTCTTCCCTGTTCCTGCTTCAAGGTCCTGTTTATTCCAGGATCACTGCCATCAACCAGCCTGGCCAGGCAATTGAAGAAGCACTCGCTGCTTTCCAGCTGGAGCAGTTAAATGTGGGTGTACTTTTAGTCCACTCGACAGGTGATGCTTGAAGAAGTGGGTGAAGGAATCCTCACGAGGAGGGATGTCCTTGCTTTGTCAGTAGCAAGGTTCCATATTATATTTTGTAGAAAAAATTCTAGACATATTTTGGGGAATTCTGTAGGAGAGAGAAGTTCCTTGTAGGAAGTCTAGACAAAATAACATGGTTTTGGGGAAAAAGAAGTTTGAGCTTTATGGATAAAACCTATTCCATGCTGCTTGACCTTAAAAATGGGGAAAAAAATCCTGGGTGTGTTTAATCTATTACTGTAGGGATTACATGAGGTATCTGAAGAACTAGGAGCCCCTAGAAGGTGATGATGGTGGGATAGTGGCCTGAGTAGTTTTGGGGAGAAGCACATCTGTAGGGACCAGCCATCACCTGGAATGGGATTTGGTATTAGAGGCAGCAGCTAATCCTCATGTAGTACAAGTGACGTAACTGAAACTAAAACTTCATTTTTATGGGAGACGAGAGTTTGACTTACATGTATTTATACTTTCCTTATTGTCTTAAAGTTCATGCCCTTGCCTTCTCCTGCAAGCATTGTAACTGAAAACTAAACATATTTGGGAAATGTTCCTACGGACCTTACTCATCTGAACAGTTTGTCCAGACTTCAATGGGGCTGTTCATGTGAGTAAGGGCTGGAGTGGATGTGTGCTTTGAAACAGCTCTGTATCTCTCTCATCTTGTTTTTTCAAATGTTGTTTGATGAAGCTTGGAAGTTACTTCAGCAGGCGATGTAGGAAGAACACATTTTTAGGAGAAGACTGGCTGTTTGTATTTTGGCTTTGATTTATCAGCATACTAAAACACTCATGGTTGTGAAACTGAACCCTTTCATCTGTATCCCTCCAATTTGCCATCTTTTGTTGCATCTGTGTATTTCCCTTCTTGATAACTCCTGTTATGAGTACTTTTGTAACCTTGTAAAAAAAACCTCTGTACATCTAAGCCAAGAATTTACATAAAAAGCAAACCTGTTGTACAAAAAGCCATTTTAAATAGATATTAGCAAAATAATGAGTCAGGGAACAGTTACTTAATTAGCTAGAGACTTGTTAGCTAACATCTGAAGAAATTCTCAGTGGGGAAAAGAATGGATTTTGTACTCATATGACACTTCAGATATAAATTCTAAATCTCAATATCTCAGTAATAAATAAAAATCCCCCAGACTCCTCATCACTTAAGATGCTCTTTGGACATTTAATTACAGCAGCATATATGCTGTTGTACATTTTAGCAGTATATCGGATGACATTTGTACCTGCATGGCCAAGGTGAAGGAGTGTAGAAGCTGTATCTAGAAAACAAATCTGTATCTAGAAAACACATATGAGAATTTTCCTGTTACAAGCCTTCCAGTTTCCGCTAGCACCCGCTGCATAAGCTGAATCTTGATTTAAATCCCATAGTGGCATCAATAGACAGAGACAATTTCTGTGGATTATCTCACTTACCGTGTTCCTATACAAAAACTCTTCGAAACTTCCTGAGCCTTTAAAGTAGCAAAGTTTCTTCGATCCATGTGTCTCTATTACAGAGACAGAAGCTGATCTTTTATTTCTATGCACACGAATTTGCACACTTGGCTGCCATCCCTTATTTTGCAGATTGGTAGCACACCAGCAGTGCAACAGCTGTTTAGCAGAGGATAAATTAAACTGGGGATAAAATAAAGATGGTTATACCCAGCATCCTGCACAGTGGTGATTCTCTCTATTATAAGAACATTAAGTGGAGCTGTGGTGAGAAACATTCCACTGAAGGCAAACATTTTATTTTGGTTTTGGTTTCCCCGAGCAACTTATCAATTCTGCAGCAGAGAAAAAAAAAAAAAAAATTCGCTTATAATACAGCTTTCAGTGACAGGAATATTGCTAATAATAAATATCTGTTGTAGCTGAATATTAAAATCCCAGCTGGGAGTAATAAGGCTTCTTTTCTACATTAAACTATCTAATCATTAATTTTTCTCCATTATTTACTACTGACGGGGCTACAATCATTAACTGATACTTCAGCTCTGAAGCAGCAGCACGTAATAGGAAGATGGTATCTGTCTCAGGAGATGTTAATGTCAGGTGAAGAAAATACTACGAGATATTCACTGATCCCAGAGGGGGCAGGAAACTTCTGTGACTCATTTTATATCAGCATATATTAAGTTTCAAAACCACAGATACACTCCTCTAGGTATTAAAGCATATATATGTCTGCCTTAAAACATAAATTCCATGAGAAATAATAGCTATGAGCCTATATATACATAAAACTAGCTTCAGTCCTTCACTGGGCTTGAGCCTTAAGGGGTGAAGGAGGAGGAAAAAAAATGATTAAACTGGTAAATGGATACATCTATAGATAAAAGCAGTTACTCACAAATCCAAAGAATTGCTACAGTAGCCCACATGTTAAAGAGCTGGTAGATTTAAGAATAGTACTTCAAATCAGTAATGAGTATGAAAATCATTTATATGCAATTTCATGCAGAACGTTTAGGATCTTTATAAATAAGTACACTTTCAAACGTTCAAAGGAAGGACAAAGGCTTAGAAAAGGCATCTTCTGAAGCAACATTGATTTTTTTCATAGAATCACTTAGGTTGGAAAAGACTTTTAAGATTATTAAGTCCAAGTGTTTCAGCTGCGAATATTTAATTTTTAAGAATAATGAGTTAAAACAAGCTCCTCTGTTATTGCTTTCTTCTAGGAGATGAAAATACTTCACATTTCTGGACTGTGAAGCTAAAAGATGCTAAAATGGAGGGAATGTGTTGTATTCTTAATTCAAGAAAATATGTTGGGCTGCGTTGAATTGCCCACACAGGGGAGTCTCACATCATCTGAGATCCTGTGAAGTCCCTTGCCTGGCTTCTGGGTACTGTTCCATAAGGGCATGGTCTCCTATTGATCTCATGTAGTATTTCTGACCTAAATTCACTGTGGTTTTATAGCTATTGCAGAGGGTAGGGTTTCTTTTGGTTCAGATCATCTGGGATAGGATCTTTTTTGCTGCAAGGATACTACAGTTGGATTTCATTACCTGCCTATAACTCAAGGCCAGATACTTGCTTTATACGTGCTACGATTTACTGGAGCTGTCCTGGTCTGCTTCATCAGCAGTATATAATGAGCCTTCATTAATGTTTGTAGACTATAAGGAATAAATGGTCTTATACATCTCATGTTTTCTACAATGAGTTATTTCTCCCCTTGTCCCCTGCTCTAATATTTATTGCCTTTCTTTCAGGTTGGTTGTTACTTGAAGACCCCTAAATACCCAATTTGGTTGGTGTGCAGCGAAAGCCACTTCAGTGTGCTTTTTTGTTTGGAAAAGGATTTACTGGGTGACTGGAAAATGGAGCGGAGGTTTGATCTGTATTATTATGATGGCTTGGCCAACCAGGAAGAAGAAATACGGCTGACGGTTGGTAAGTACAGCTCGGTAACTCTGCAGATCATCCCTGGTAGGGGGCAACAGCATCACATCAGAAAGAAGAATCCAATCATACAAACAATTATAGTCTTGGGCCTGAAAGATCATTTGTGTGCCTGCTTCCTGATTTCTGTAATTAGTTTGGGTGATAAATTGGGAAATTAGATTTCACAAGGAAATTTGGAGGATAAACTCTTGAAAGGGTTATAATTAATGTGTGGTAAATCGTGGAGACTGGTAAATCTTTCAGTGACACTGATTTCCAAGGAACAGACTGTGATCTGGTCAGTTCGTGCTCCCAGGAGTATAAACCATATTTAACTACTCTCATTCTCCTTCACATTTTCTCACCTCGTTTCTACGGGCAGAAAGTGTAATTCTCCCGTTCCCCAACCCTAAATGTCTGTAGTAAAATGAGCAGAGAGGGTGAGGAAGCATGAAATCCTTGCCTCCCAAACCAGCTGCTTCAAGAAGACAGCAGGAATCTGCTAACAAAGTCTAGTCTCTTACCTACTTGAAAGCATACCTGGAAATACTAGCACGCAAAAGATACTGAGACTCGTTACACTCATTCTTTCAGGAAACCACGCCAAATTATGCAGCTGCTTTTACAGTAATTACGTACTTCTCCAACTGGATGGCATTTGGAAAAGAAGTATTCTGATGCTTAGAAAGCTCCTACTTATTGCCATATTAAGATATTCTTGACCACAAAATTCCTATTTGCTAATAATATCCTACTTATCTTTCCTTCAGTGTATTTATACAGTCTAATCAGATTCTTTCTCAATCTTAAGGAGCCACTTTATTGTAGTCCGCTCTTTAAAAATAGGCTTTCTGTATTCCTTGTTTGCACCTACATTCTGGTTCTTGGGCAGGATTAGTTATACACGGGTGTTGTGTCTTCTCGCTGAGGCCATGTGGCAAGGCTGTGTTTATGGTGGGAGTGTTGGGGCCTTTATCATCTCACAAGATTTGCTGGTGAATTCAGTTGTCTTTCTGCCTGTTATTTTTCCTCTACTTTTAATGAAAATCCCCAGTCATTCTATTGTAGTGATCACATTCTATATTTTCTCAAAAACGTGTTTAACCTTTCCAGACTATACTTGCCCACTGGTTCCCACATGGTCTGTCGTGGGTAAAGATTATTTGTAAGTGACACAGATGATACAATTCAGCATGGGACTAGAGAGATCGAGATATTTTTTGTTGATGTGTTGTACCATGTAACACATGGTACAAAGCAGATGTCCTTATCATAGAATTGTAGAATGCTTTGGGTTGGAAGGGACCTTAAATATCATCCAGTTCCAACCCCCCCACTAGAGCAGGTTGCTCAAAGCCACATCTAACCTGGCCTCAAACACCTCCAGGGATGGGGCATCCACAGCTTCTTTGGACAACCTGTGCCTGTGCCTCACCACCAGCAAAGAATTTCTTCCTAATATGTAATCTAAATCTCCCCTCTTCAATATTAAAACCCTTACCCCTTGTCTGTCTTTTTATCATAAATAAAGCAAAAAAATTTCCAAGCTCCAGAGCTACCAAGCACTCTGAGATCCCTGGATGAGAAAGTGCTGAGTTTGTAGAAATTCTTCTCTTTACTGTTCAACCTGTCACGGCATATCTGTATATTTCTCCTTTAACACTAATCTTGTATTGAGAGGTAGATATCTTTTTGTTGTGGCTATAGCCTCCTTCAGGGATGTCTCCTAGTAAATCTTTCACTATCTGTGAAATTCTGCAAAAGGCTGTAAAATGCAAATAATTTCATCATTCCAGGGAAAAGCTTTCCTGGTTCTGGCTGTAGAGTAATCCTTTGTTACGTCTGGAGAAAAACTGAAATGACTTTACATCCAAAAGGTACCACTGATTGTACATCTAACCCATGTGCAGGGTACCAGATGGAAGTATCAGAATGCTAAGAATTACTGGCATTTCCATTGTGGAAATATCAACGAGCTGTTATGGTTAAGCAACGATACCTAGAGATGCAACATGAGGTCCTGAGCATGCATAGCCGCATGTCAGTGGTCAAAGATACTCACTTTTTTACAATTAGGAAAATTACAATCAAGGTCGCATTTCAGGTATCCTGAAGAAAATACACTGGGCAAGAAAGGAAAAATAAGGAAAAAAAATCAAACAGAAAGAGTAGAATTATTGTCAGGGGTAATAGAAACTACCACTTTATATGTAGATTTTTTCCTGCTTCTTCTACTCATAACCATTTCCCAAAATGTAGACAAGGAATATGAGGTTCTTTCCTAAAAGCAGGCAATGCCTGCAGGTGAGGTCAACATACTATCCTTAGCCTTTCTGTTTCTTTAATCCTTAGCATTGGGGTAGAAATTTCTGATAGGCAGAGATGGAAAACAAGATAGTGTATCCAAACTAATAATAGCCTGCATTTTGTTAATCTTTCATTTTTTTACCCCCCAGTTATTTAGGGACAGAGTGGAGATTCTTGGTTTTTTTTACTGTATGTCACAGAGAGTACATGTATGACAGAGTGTGTTTTAGTGCTCGGGGTGATAGTTATTCTCATTTCTGGCAGGTACAGTTAACTCCTGCCTATGGTAACATTAACAATAATTATCTCCAACTGAAGATGCAGGATATTTTTGTATAATCTATCTTAGTAAATCGTTCTTATATCTCATTGGTGCATACCTTCAACTCAGCATCCTTGTAAGTGTGTTTGCAAAAAGTAGCTGAATAATTGCTGAAAAAACTATAACTGGGTATCTCAGAAGAATCTTCCAGAGCCACTGGAGACCTCTAAAGAACCATTATAAACTCTTCAGTATCAGGATAAAAGAGGCCCTTTGAAACTTAAAAGATTCCTGTGTGCCTTTAAGTTCCTGAGGATCTAGGAGAAAATTGCCAGTACTTTATGTTCTTTTAAATATTATGTTTCCTACAACTCCTGCCTTTACAGTCACTGAGAGTTTTCTGCGTGCATTTATACCACACGATCAACAGGCAAGGGAGAAGTTCATGTCCTCGCTAGGACAGGAGGGAGCCAGGTACATCTGAGACTGGCAGCTGGGAGTCCAAGAGCAATTGCCTCCCATCCTGTCTCCATCAGTCACAGTGAAGCAGACCCACCTACACCCTGCCTTGGCATCAGTTGTTTCTCTCCACCTGCCCGTTGGCTGGATGATGGACAGAAAAGAAGAAAAAGAAAAAAAAAAATCCGAGTCTGCTGCAGTTTAAAATGTTATACTCCAAAACAGGAAACAGCTGAGCGGCCTGACATCCAAGCTGGTCGCAGGATGTTTTCTCGCTGGGAAGTTCAGCAACTACTTTCACTGTTGACAGATCCAGTGTCTGAGACACTGACCTCTCTGTTTTCCCCAGAACAGTGCAATTGCCTCTCCATCCCAAAGGAATGCTCACAGCCTGTGGTAGCTCTCTTATATCCAACACAGCTCTGTCTTCTGGTTGTGCACTGCTTTCTCCGCGCTCAAGGAATGATCTTTCCCAAGGTGAAGGAGTCTTAAACCCAGTTTGGACTGGACTTGGGATTTCCTATTGAAGGGTAGGACTACTGCTGTCCTTAGTATCTGAGTGATGAAAATTGCTTTCTTAGTAATTATGACTGACATAAATTGTAAAATAAAAAGCCTCACGACAGCCCTCAAGAATATTCTTTTACTTTCTAATCCGTATTTGCCTTGAAATCAGCTCTATATTAGTAAACTAACTGGGATCTGGGCATGAATCTGAATACTGTCCCATGATCATCCTTGCCAGGGATGTCCCATCCCTGGAGGTGTTTAAGGCCAGGTTAGACGTGGCTTTGAGCAACCTGCTCTAGTGGGAGGTGTCCCTGCCCATGGCAGGGAGGTTGGAACTCAATGATTTTTAAGGTCCTTTCCAACTCTAACCATTCTAGGATTCTATGATTAAGCAGCCAGTAGAATCCTGAGCAAGTTTCTGGCCCAGAACAGCTAATACTGGGCACATTGAGGGATCATTCCCAACAGAGAGTTTGCATTCAGTCCCCAGCTTTCATCCAATGGCCTGGACACGAACAGGCAGTAAGGACTAAAGGGGCTAAAAGGGTTCAAGAGATCCTTGAGAGCACACTGTCCACTTGAAGGTCAGCTATAAAGCCCATGCTATTTGCAGAGAGCCATGGTCGTGGCAGCTACTCTGAGCCTTCCTGGCCCTGTTCTGTGGTCGTTCTGTTCCCATGGTGTACACCAAGGGCATGAGATGGTATTCAAGTGCCACAAGTGCTCACCTCCCAGGGTATTTCAATCCAAAGTGGATACTGGGGGCTGGGAGATTTATGGTGGGAGCGGTAGTCTGTCACTTCCATGGGTGGGGTTCCGAGAAGCTACTTAGAGCCATTAATAACGTCTGATATGTCTCTGCAGACACAACTCAGATGTGTGCTGAAGATACAGAAAATGACCTTACTCCTCCACTTGAGCATTGTATTAGGACGAAGTAAGTGGAAACTACATTTCTATTACACGCATTTTCAGTTATTGATATAAAGAATATATGTAAGGCTGGAGTGTGATAAAAAAATATTACAGCAAGTAATCTTGCAAAATTGCTGCTTGAAAATCACAAAGGCTCTCTCAATAGGCCGTGCTGTGATAATATGTGTTCCACATTTTATTGTTGTAGTTAATGTCAAACTGGCTAAGAACTTCAATTCCTTCTTAAAAGAACCTTCATTACACCACCAAGACCTGACTGAACCAAATTCATCTTGATTTCAATAAATCTAAAATTGGATTCCCAAAAGAGATTGGTTCCTACTGCGGAGGTTCCAGTGAGAAAAGGAGAAAATTTCTTCCTTCTTCATCAGTCTTTTCTGGAAAATATAATTGCACTGGGGGACTCGATGCATGAAGCTCCATGGTTTCAGTGTTCTCAAACTTTTCACATGCCCATGGGCGGCACAGAGTTCGTCAAGATTACAAAACACTCTGTTTTGTGAAAGTCATTCCTGACAGTTGGTCAGTCGTATTCTCTTGCTAAATACAAGGCAGTTTCCTGTCAGGTTAGGATTTCCATGGTCATTTTGAAGCCTATGTGATACTGAATGATGGAATTTTAAGAAGTTTATCCAAGACATACTAAAGATTATGAGAACATTTTCAGTTCAGTGAAAAAGAAGCAAAAATCGGAAAATTAACTGGGTAAAAAAAAAATCAGCTTTATATCAACTCCACAAGTAGGACTTTGAAAGCTGCTATCTGAATATCTTTGGAGCAAGAAGCAAAAGCCTCATTGTCAAAGACCGTAACGTTTGTTAAATCAACGAGCCAAGCAGCTTCAGATTTCTCTTGTAATTTCCCTCCTCTCCTTGCCACAATCCTTCCTGTAAAAACACCTCCAAAAAAACCCAAGTTCAGTGGTTGCCAAGCAGTGTGTTCACACAGGGCTGCTGTTATAAAGTTACGGAAAAGCAGAAGGGGCATCCTGTAACATGACAGCGGTGACATTAGTCCAGGCTCCCCGCACCTATAGATTGCTTTGTTTCCTCTGTTCCAGTGCCACCTAAGCACAAGTACCAGCTAAGATTGGTAATTCGTAGCCTCAGAAACCCACACAGTGGGGTGAATAATGCAGGCAGCTACTTAAAGTTGCTCTTAGAACATCTTCCATCCCTGGCATCGCATCAAAGTGATACAGTTGTGGTAGCGGTGATGTTTGTTTATTTTAAATTCCCTGCTTTAATCTCCTGGAGAAGTAAATTACCAGCAAATTCCAGTGTCGATTTATTTTGTTTGTACCATTCTCAGGACGTGTCTGATTTGCCCTGATCGCTCTGGCTCCTTGTTTTCACTATTTTCCATTTGCTTTGAGCGTATTTATTTAAGCATGGCCTTGCTGCTAAAGGTCTTATTTAGTTATTTATAATTTTATTTATTATATGCTTAAAAATGTTATATTTTTCCTCTTTGCTTTAAGAGCTTTTTCTTCCAAATATGAAACAGTATATAAGGAACATTAAAAGCAAACGAAAATAACCAATATTTTAACAAAGTGGGAGATACAAAAAAATTGTTTTCTATCATACAACAATGGAAAATACTTTGAAACTATTTTTTTAGTAAAGCAACAAAGAGCTGCTACTTCTTTCAACCACGCATTCATAATTGCCTTATCGAAACTTTCTCATCAAAAAAATCCAAAAAGGATAACTTCTCAGACAGCGTGGAGGGTTTCACAGTCTGGACAATCAGAACTGAGAAGATTAACTGTTGGTTCCACGTGTTGATTGGGTTTTTTCCTTTTTCATGCACATGACTCGGTTCTGGTTTAGTCCATGAAAAGAGACTTAGCCATTGTTTACCCCGATACCTGGATACCCTCGTCCTGGGTTATGTGCCTGACCTCTGCCTGCTGTTTGTTCTCCTATCCTCTCCCAAAGGGAAAATTGCATATGCAATAGACTGTTTCTGTATTTAGGGTTTTTTTTGGTAGTTGTTGTTATTATTAATATCATCAGAGGAGAAGAGTTGTTTTGCTTCTGCGGGAGGAGGAGGTTCATGTTTTTAACCCCTATTCTATTAAATGTCAGAAGAGTGAGACTCCAGCCCACACTTCACAGAATCACACAATCACCTAGGTTGGAAGGGACCTTTTAAGATCATCTAGTCCAACCAATGGGGAGAAAAAAAAAAACCACAACAAACCACACACCACAACCAACCCACACTACGACACAAACAACAACAACAAACCCCAAAATACCACACCCAAAAAAAAAAAATCAAAAAAAATCAGAAAAACCCCAACAACCATAAACAGCACACCACACCACCCAACACTAAGCCATATCCTTGAGCACCAAGTCAACTTCTCTCTTGAATCCCTCCAGGGATGGTGTCTCAACCACCTCCCTGGGCAGCCCATTCCAATACCTGACAACCCTTTCAGTAAAGAAATATTTCCTAATATCTAACCTGAACTTCCCCTGGCGCAACTTGAAGCCATCACCCCTTGTCCTGTCATCTGTAACCTGGGAGAAGAGACCAACCCCTGCCTCTCTGCAGCCTCCTTTCAGGTAGTTGTAGAGAGTGAGAAGGTCTCCCCTCAGTCTCCTATTCCTCAGGCTGAATAACCCCAGGTAACTAAAACAACTGGTCACCAACAGGTATCACTGCAAGCTCCCAGCCGAGGCCTCAGTACAAGTACATGTGCTTTTATTGTGGTTTTCAGCCCTAGACATCTGTAGAAACAGTCAGATTCTGACCAAGGGATGTCTGGAATGTGCATCCCTGGGTTGTTTGGGAGATGCCGTGCAGACCTCTTATCCCAATCTTCCCCGAAGAATACTCTTATATCACAGTCATGTTCCTTGGCATCTCTCTGCACTGGTGGAAATAACATCTGTTAGCTCTCCCTGAGGGGAATAAACTTTGATCTGATATTATAATCTGAATTCAGCAGTATATTTTGTTAACCCTCTGGCATCAGCTTTCCCCCATGGCAGCGGGGCTGAATGACACGTTCTTTCACCTGTTTGGCTTTCAAGTGAGACATCCACTGGAAATTTAGTAGATAGGAGGAGAGCGTGGACATTTCATCCTGAATTATTGGTGTGATTTAAAACAACACCAAATGATTAGTCCAGGAGATACTCTCTGAATGTTATTCCAGACTGAGCATTGTTCAGGGCCTGACCCAGTTCCTCTTAGGTTCCCGTTAACACCATGACCCTTGGGTGAGGTTGTAGCTGAACCAGATGGGTCAAATATAGTTATCATGTTGCTAATCTGAGAAATTATAATTGAATCAGCAGCTAGAATCTGTTTGAATTACATTGTGGCAGGGCAGTTTGGGGAAATGATCACATTGCATTTTCTGGACATTTTTGTTTCTCTCTGTAAGCAAAAGACCTGCTCAACACCTGTGAGCGATGTTCCTCACTCACTGTTTGACACCTATTCTTGTGTAGATTCGATAGGTGAGAAAATTTTGTAATCCATCTCCAGAGGAGCAAACAGCCAAAGGCTGCTTTTCAGTCTGTGAACAGCTCAGCAAAAATGGTTTGAAGATAAAAACAGGGGATAAGGCTTGTTATCAACGTTACCTTCGGTCTTGCTTCAAAGGACCCTTTTCTGTTTTAGCTCATTATTGAAACCTCGTTTTTAAAAAGGCCAGTAGTCCTACTTAGTTCTGGAACGAGGACAGACTTTCTGCAATTTTTCAATTTTTATTTTCTCAGCAAAATGAGGGGGGATAAAAAAAAAAAGGACAAATTTTACAGCATCCCTCAGATGGTCATGTCCTTTGCACTGAATACTGCATGGATCCAGACTGTGGTTTTATTTTACACTTAATCAACTTGCTCAGCGAAAGGACTGGGCTGCCATACCCTCGCTGACACGTCCTTTCCTCGGTGACAGAAAGAATGTGGTACTGGGGCAACTCACTCCCTCACCAACGGCTTCCCACTGTGCACATGCACTCTGAGGCAGGTTTTGAAAACATACTCGACACTGGGAATGTAATAGTTTAATTCTGGGAAGACGTGGACCGTGAACTTGCAAACACGAGAAATGCCACCATCAAGGATGCAAGTGACTGACTCTGGCTGTACGGTGAGTGAGGTCACTGGACAGCATCATCCTGATTTCACCCAGCCTGGCTTCAGATCTTTGTCTTCTGCCGTGATTTGAAGATACATTTGGGGACAGATGCAGGAGAGATACCTTCTTTCTATTCAGTCTTGGTCTTATTCCTGGAGAGGGCAGCTGAGCAGTAGCAGCCGGTGTGCAGCCAGGAATTAAAAGCACGGATTAAAAAACAGGAGAGGGTTTTGTGCACGTCTGTGGACTCATTTGAAAACGTTGTTCTCAATATACGTTTTTAGTGCTATTCTGAAAAAAAAAAAGAATGAGGGCAGAGCAAAAGCAGAACCTCAGTTTAGGGAAAGCAAAGCATTGCCATTAAAGTGAACCATCACATACTTCAAAGGAACAAAAGTCAGGAGAGAAGATAGCTGCTAAATTAAATGATCCAGTCTCCTGGTTTCAGAGCCAGAGTTCCCAGTCAAAGACCTGTCTGTGTAGAAGTGTGCAAATGGTCTAGTAACAGCTGAGACCGAGCATTCTGGTTATATAGGGCTAATTCTTGTGCACATTTTGGGGTTCCCTACAGTCTCTGCAACACAGAAGCGGAATCAGCTGCTGCTGAGCTCTCTCTATTGCATAGAAGAGACTGGAGGAAGGGTAAGGAGACTGACCTCCAGACTTGGGCACCTAAAATTAGGGGGCACAGGTACCTCACTTCTGTTCCTTTTCCTTTGAGAGGTTGTGATTAGCTACCCCAGATGAGCCCATCCTAGTCTCCCAAAGGTTCTTTGGGGGGTTGAAGGGTGTTGGGTTACCTTTCCAATGACCTGATTAACTGATGGGTGTGAAATGATTCCTTTCATTTCTAGGTGGCAAGGAGCTGTTATTGACTGGAATGGCACAGAACCAATCTTGTGACTGACCTGACCTGCACTTTATTTGCAAAGACAGAAAGGAAATGACTGAATTAGCACATTCCTATTCCCACCAATGCAGGAAATAGGACCAGAGTTGTGCAGTTTACAATGAGGAAGAATGACATGGTTTGGAGGCTGGAAGAGTTTCACCTCGATCACCTCGTGCTTTAGATATTTTGCTTATAATATAAACAACACTTACGTAAATTCCTTGTCGCTGCCTTTAACATACAGCTGAGTTTCCACCACCAAGTCAAGGATACAGATGAAGCAGTGAAGTCGTCGACATCCCCTTGAGGTCTCTTTCTGGATCCATTCTGTATCCTGCAATTGTTTCAAAGTGTCTGATGAAAGATGCCAAACCCAGATTTCTGTCACTGGTCATGCCTTCTCTGTACTGCCTAGTTCTTCACCTACAAAACTCCAGTGCAAGCAGAAAATATCATCCAAGAAATAACTATTCCCTTCTTTACCTGATATTAGTAAGTCTTGGTTTGCACTAAACAAATTGGTGACTCTATGGGCTTTTCAGCCTGATCTATACAAAATTCTTGTTGTGTCCTAAAATTTGCTGTAAGGATTGTGGTTCGGTGTTACCAGAATAAAGATAATTCTAGTACCTTCCTTATACTGGGTTTAATTGGTGTGTAGCAGTGTCTCACACTGATGTAGCTCATTTTTCTTTCTGGATGAGAGAAAGCCCTGTCAGTATCTTTACATTTATACCATTGTAACTACCTACGCACTAGGGTTTATTTACTCCAGAGGGATAGATAAGATCTGTGGTTTGCTTTTCCCTAATTATGAGAAAACAGAAGAGCTGTTAGGTTTGAAATTTAAATGGTGCCTATCTGTGATAGATACCATTTTTTACCATTCAGTACAGGGAATGCACTGAAATGATGTGTCGTGGGGATGTATCACGAGGTACCGAAACAGCGGTTTGTGCTCTGAAGTGAATTCTTTAAGTGCCATATTTTTACAACGCTTTTCCAAAATTGGAACGAGTTCCTGAACTGAAGATTGAAAAAAAAAGTCTTGGAAAAAAAGGGCATATAAATGGTGCTTCTAGAAATATTCCTCTTGAAAGTGAGTATTTTGTGAGTTTAATAAAGAACTTGTACTTTTTGATATTTAACACCTTCTTCCTAGTCAGTATGCAAACTCCGCTGATTCCTGCTAAACCGGTTGCTCTTTCCAAAATCAATTTCCAGCAAAACTTCGATGTCCTGCTGTGTTTAGGGTAGAGATACCAAAGTGAAAATACAAATCTCGGGGAATAAGTGCTTGAGCCAGAGTTGGAAACCAACCTGAAGCTGAGCCGCGCCGGTGTACCAGGAAGGTTTAGATAGTCTTTGAATGAACATCTTTCTCCCTCTGTTTCCCAATCACATCAAGCTATCTACAGGCAGTAAAGCATCTCAGAGATTCGGTCATTTTAATTTTATTTAATTCAGTGCCATGTAATTTGTTTGCTTTAAATCAGGTAGGCAAACTTCTTTAAATTTTGTGAGATTAAGATCTCCCATTCAGCCTCAGAGGCATCAGATCTGAGCTCATTTCTGCCTCTGCTAAGGGGGGTCTTACCTGGCCTTTGGCAAACCCTTTAATCTTTGTGTATATAGGAAATATGTTTGTACTGTCATCTATAGGTGGACTCAATATACTGCCTTTAGGATACACTCATCATCCGTATTTCAAGCACTCCAGTTTCCCAGGAAAAGCTCAGTGTGAGCTTCGGTGCTTCTGGGAGTGGGAGATCCCAAACAACCAAAGATCCCCCCAGATCCAAAGCCTTTGTTCTCCTAAGTTTTCTATGAATTACAGTCCACACTTTGCTTCATGGAGCAAATACAGTTTGATTTTCCCACCTGCCTCACAGGGCATCTATAATGTAAAATAAGATTTTTCTGCAGAATGCATTTGGACAGAAAATAGCATAGAGATAAAAAAGGGAGCAAGATTTTTGGAACCAGGTTTAACAGAAAATTCCTGTCTGGATTTTTCAGTCGAGTAAACCTACACCATTTACTTTAAAGCCCTACTGTAAAGTAGGTCAGTTTGGAGATAACCTTCTACCCCCTGATAAGAGAGTAGCAAAAGCCAAGGGAGCTGCCTTGCGACAGGCCGTTTCATCTGACTAAAATACAGATTTCTACAGAGCAGATGTGTTCAGAGGAGCTGTTCTGTGTTCAGAGGAAGGGAGAAGTCAGAATGGGATGTATATTTGCTTTAGGATGAGAACTGTGCTCCAGACTGTAGGATGACAAGATGAGTATATGGGGAGCCCCAGAAGTTTTTCCCAAATGGATTTCACCCATGAAGATGTTACATTTTTTCAGGATATAAGAAAGAGTATAGATTGTTGAGTAGGTCTTGGAAATAGATTGTGGTTTATGGTTCATCTTGGAGGGTAAAGGAAGGTGAGGAGAGACCCTGATCCTCTATCTAAATCAGGCTGCAAAGAACTTTGAGGCTCCTTCATCACTGGTTATGGAGAGTACCTTTGTTGAAACATAATTCCTATGACAACAGAACCTCAGTCAGAGAGATCTTTTTTACCCATTATCTCTCATTGTCCCCACGTATATTTGTTCTGCAAAGCCCACTGTCCGTGTGGCATCTGTTTAGGGTGAGCAGACTCTGGATTCACCTGTGCCCTCACTCACAGAGGCAGAAATAAAGCACTTGGACCACTTCAGCAAACCACCACCCATGTAGGGTAATTCCACCAACCTGGAGCTCAGAGAACCTCAGCATTGCTGAGTTCCTTCCACCACCCTTGCTTCTGGAGCCTGGAAGCAGTGTTTTCCTTCACCAGGAGGGATGAAATATGAAACTGGCACATTAATTTAGATTAAATTCTGCTCCAGAAAAATCCCAGAGCGTTACTTTGGCCACTGCCTGCATCAAAAAGGAGACTTGCATAATTTTATTTGATGTAAAGGATCAGAAGTTATTTCCCTTAAGACATTTTTGGGTCAATCAGACAAGGCAATGCAACGTGTTACAGGGCAGTGCAAAAACCTTCGCGCAGATCTGTGCAGAATCATATCCTCTTCAAGCAGCGTGCATCGATTTTTCTTTTTAAATGATGTTTTCCTCTTCATTGTTCCTCTTTTTCTTTTTCATTGCCCAATGAACATGACTTCCTGAAATGAACAAACCCGCCACAGTTTGATAACTGAGCCTTCAAAGATACTGGTGATGTTTGGCATTTGGTCTGTACGTCTGTCTTAGCGTCATTCTCTTTTCTTCTGTGGTATAAAAAATACACCCTGTGCTGCAAATTGACCCCTTAGCTTACAACAGACGTGGGTCATGTTGTGTATGTAAACGAATATCTAAGCTGAGGTTACTATTTTGGTAAGGTGTCTTATACAGAATGTCCCATGCAAACAAAACATTTAAAGCTTCGGTCATGGTAACAGCTCAGATTTCCTCCTCTTTTTTAATAATTCGTTTGCTAGTGGAAATTTCTCTGGCAGGTTAGATTATAAATGTTTTGTGGACCTCATCAGGTCAGGGGAATAGTAACGAGAAGTTAAGCCTCCTCTTCTGCGAGCAGGACCATAGTACAGTCAGAGTGGGATGAAGCGACCCACACTGCCCTCGGTGGTGTTACCCTCAGGCAGCTACAGGTACTTGAACCAATGAATCTGAAGCCGGTTTAAAGCATGAGGTCCTATCTGACTCCGTGTGGATGGGTCCACCACGTCCTGTTTGAAGCCTACCCAAGTGGGATTGAAAACTGGGAAGATCTCATTCCTTGTCGTTGTTTGGTCTGATGTGAGTCGCATCATCCTGAGCGAAACCAGGGGAGAAGCTGTCATGTTCAAGGGTTTTACTGGGAACCTTGGCAGGAGGGTATGTGCACGCACCAGATAGGTTTCTTATCTGCAGGTCTACCCTACAGCAAAAAAAAAAAAAAATTAATATTCTACTATTATAGCAGCACTTGTGAAAAATTCATCAAAGTGAGTAAAATTCTACAATACTAAATTCAAACTTAATTTAATGGACCCTCTGGTGTTTGTTCTTTGACATACCTTCCTGAATTTTATGGGTCAAACCTGGGAGTACTTCGTGATCCGCTGACATACTGTCATGAACACATCTCTGCTGTCACTGCGTGCTTTGTTCCCAAGTGACAACTTGGGTCCTGTTGTTTTCAAGCCTTCACGTTTCGGAGGCAGGTGGCTGTTTGGTTTTGTTCCTGATAGATCTAATGGGCTAGCGTGAAATGACAGGAAACGGTCACTTTAGAAATCAGAGGAAAGCTGAAGAGCTTGGAAAAATGACACAGGCACAAGCCAAGTTTTTCAGCAGTGGTAAGTGGCTTAGGAGGAGCTCTAAAGCTGCAATTGCTGAAACCGAAGTACTCAAAGAAAGCACGAGCGTCTGGTGGGGAGTTCTATTAAACCACAAGGACCTCAAATCATTGTTTGTTTCTGAAATGCTGGTGCCAATTTTTTGAAGGAGTAAACCAGGCTGTTCTTCAGAGTGTGTACTCGACTTGAGGTGTGATTACAAAACCATAACGTGACCCAAAATACAGATTTATATTATTTTTCATAGAATCATCAAGGCTGGAAGGGACCTCCAAAGGTCATCTAGTCCGACCTCCCCGCAGTCGCAGGGACACCCCCAACTAGACCAATTTGCCCAGGGCCTCGTCAAGCTTCGCCTTAAATATCTCCAGGGAAGGTGATTTTTGCTAACTCTGTTTCGTTTTCCTGTCCCAGGGTAAGTTTACTCTGGAGGAAACTGCCCTGAATTATTTCACGTTGACCACACCTGGTAAATGGACGGTTGCTGGGGAACAGGTGATGAAAAGTGAACCCGCACTGAAGTTTGTCTCTTCAATAATAATTTGTTTCTTCAGTTCACATTTGTAGACACGTAAAACTTAAGAATCGAGTGCCAAAGCCTTTATTACTGCTATGTATTATTTTAGTTTTCTGTTCATCAGTAAGATCATGGAGGAAACAGAGACATTTCTTCATGGAAAGAAAATGATTGCTCCTGTGTGTCCGTAACATCCAGGGCCCAGACTGCTGCGTAACCTAAGGAAAACTCATCCCATTAAGAACACTTTGTATATACTAGCACTCTTCATTTATTTGTTTTCATTGGCTAAAAGATAATAAATTCAGCATTTGCTCTGAAACGAGGAAGCAGTTCCTCCTTAGCAGCTTTGTTTATAAAACCAGAGAAGGAAAAAGGCCATTTTCAATCAGATTTTTTATTTGTCATTTCAGCCAGGGTGGGGAGAGATTGTTGTTAGAGTGGAAAGCAACCTATTTTTGTGATGTCCCTCATTAACAATAGTTGTTGACTGTATTAACATGGAAACAAGCACTGATTTTAAGAAAAACCCTCTCAAGTATGCAAAGTGACCTTTTTCTAGGTTAAATATTTATTAGTAGTCCAAGATTTCAGCTTCATCAGCTGTGGGGCTTTTCGTTTTCCTTTTGCTTGAAGGAATTATGCTAAACTGTGGCAGCTGACACTTCATGGAACTTATGCTAAAGGCACAGCTCTTGGTTATTCAGGAGGATGGATGGCATCAAGACTGAGATTTCTGCTCAACCTTCAATGTAGAGCCCTATTTTGTTGACCTCTAGCTCCTGGCATCAAGGTGAGGTTCAGTTTGTGTGTGGTTTCCATGGCACCGTACACATTCCCTTCTATTCACAGCATGCTTTACATGCCACCTCCTTGCTCTGCAGAGGTTAAAATGTCTTATAGCAACTCATAGATCTGGATACCTGGCTTCCCGGGGCTCATTTGAGAAAGCTGAGACTGTTTATAACAAAAATAAGAGTCTAATGAGTTGGCTGTAGACAGCCCAAGATGAGGTGGTCCTGTGGAGAGAATAGATTTGGACGTTCAGAGGTAGTAAACCTGGAAAGCAGCAATGTAACATTAGAATCATGGAGTGGGTTGGGTTGGAAGGGACCTTAAAAATCACCTAATTCCATCCCCCCTGCCATGGGCTGGGACAGGTCCCACTAGGGCAGGTTGTTCAAAGCCCCATCCAGCCTGGCCTTGAACACTTCCACAGTAATGCAGCTCCGAAGCTGAACTTCTAAACCCTCATTCCTTTATGGAGGCTAATTGGCTGATATGCAACCAGGATGATGGGTTCAGATGCAACACATTACATGTTTGCAGCTGGTCCCTGCATTTGCTTACTGGGAGGTGTTTGCACAATCTGTTTGATGCCTATAAAAGCAGTGGAAAGCAGTGAGCACCCCCAATCTCTAAATAAAAGTCTTCCATGTGTTCGAAAGTGGTCATCCCAAATCAAAAACTTCCAACGTTTACAACTGGTCTTGGCAGTAGCTATTCTCCTTAGCTGTTGTCCTGCTGGAGGAAGGTTAGTCTCACCTGTGAGCCTCAGGCAGGATCCATGGAATCTAGTCAGAGGTCTCTACAGGGTAGTTGTCTCCATGTAAACCATTGACCCAGGACTATCTTTACAGCCACGGGTGAGAAATGGGCACAACGTGAACATAAGCCAACCTGGTCTGTTTTACATGTCTACTAAGTGAATTGCATTTTTTGCTTCCCTGCCTGCTGCTGGCTGGATCTCCACTGATTTTTCTGACTCTTGGGAGGCTAGGATGACCACTTCAAGTGAATCCCACTGAGTGCGAATGATGAAAGTCAGAAAAGAAGGAGGTTGTTTTTCTAGACCCGCATATTTGACAAAACAAGTGAATTGAAACGATGGGTTAGAGACTCCTCCTGGCTCGTGCACCATTTCTTACCTCTGTCTACTTTGCAGCTTCTTGCTGTGAGCTAGAGAAGCACCTACTTGTGAAAGAAAATCACAGGATTGAGCAGCAGGAATTTGCCAGTGTTTGAAGAAGGAGCTGCTGACAAAATTTGGCTGCTCACAAGGGCACACAGGAGGCATATCAGAGTCAAGACCTGGAAGGTGTCCTAGACACGAGATTTTGTAAGCGCAGATTTCTTGTATAAAAGCCTTAGGACTGTGTCACAATCTTAAATCCTGATAAAACACCCAAGATATCTGTAGAGCCGGTGGGGGTTCAGCTTATTTTCTTATCATTATCTTATCATTTGGCAAGAACTTCCAAATTAATCCAAGAAATATTCTGGGCATTTGTAAAAAAGCTCCATGCTCTGGAATTCAGCAAATATTTATTAGTTGACAAAACACCAGCAAAGAATGTGTAACAAAAAAAAAAAAAAAAAAAAAAAAAAAAAATTATACACTCCTCCTTGGAACAAAAAAAAAAAAAAAAAAAAAAAGAATAAAACTGTTCAGCTCCTCTCTGTACAATACACAAAGAATAGGAGGGTAAAAGTTACATTCCACAAACATACCTTTTGCTGAGATGTACTTGGGTTGGTAAGTGCTGTGGATACAAGCCAAGGTCTCCAGACCTTGAATTCTGGATTGTCACTGCAAGGAGCATGATAAAATACAGCTTCTGGCTAAGGGAAGGGAGTGGTCCATGGTCTCCACCTGTGGGGATCTGCGTGGCACGGTTCCCCTGAGGACATCTGGGTTTTTCCAAAGGGAACTTAAAACCCCAGATGAAGATCACAGCTACTGAGTAGCTACTCGGTCAGCTCTGTGTGTGTGACGTGGGTCACATCAATGAATTTTTGGTTGGGTTGAAATCCAAAATGTTAAAAAAGCATCATCATAAGTGGAGGTGGAAGGTGCAGCAGTAAATTAATTTTAGAAACTCAAGTTAAAAGGAAAAATCAATCTTAAACATTGAACATGGAAGAAGCCAGAAATCATTTTCCTGTAGAGGTACAGGACATCATGAATTTTTTCTGAGTAACAGAAAAACAGCTGTTTTTCTGTTACTCAGACTTTTTTTCTCCCTCGTGATGCAGTTTTAGGCCTACGCTTCTATTGAGCCGTAGAACCATTTAGGTTGGAAGGGACCTCTAAGATTGTCAAGTCCAACCATTAACCTAACACTGCCAAATCCACCGTGTATACATGCCTTTTAAACACCTCTTCAGGAGAAAAACAGACTAAGGGCCAAACTCTCACCAAGTGCTAATCAGCTAAACACTCTTGAGTGTTTAGAGTGCTCTGTATTTTTATTTATCTCACATGGAAGAAAACTGCCTTACATGCTATTAGATTTTGGCTGAGAAAAAGGTTGATGGTTTGTGTCTTTATGTCTTATCGCCTACGATACGTCCCGGTATTCCTGTTTTTAAGTGGCTGAAGTCTATTGTTGATACGATTTCAAATCTGCTGTCATATGTTGTTTGCGTTTGGTTCATGGAAGCAAAAGGGAAGAGCATCACAATAGCAAATTGCGGCTGGTAAATGTCAGCCCTAGATAGTGTGACAAATGAGTAATGCTTTGCAATGGCGTGTGAAGAAAGCCGGTCTTTTACGAGCATTTCAGTACAGCACAGTTTTATTATGACTGACATCCTTCTCAGGGCAGGATTCCTGTCACGCACGATATCCTTCCTGAGCCGCTCTTGGTCCAGTCAGTCCTGTAAGGAACAAGCAGGTTTTATTCAAGTTAGGATTCCAGTTTGCAAACCTGACGACTCCAGTACACACACTAGAATCTGCTCTGCTTTTACTGGTATTATTTTCCAGGAGTTTTCAGTGTCAGTAGCAGATGGACACAGTGGGTGAAAATCTAAAAATCAGGCTTTTTTTAATTTTTTTTTCCCCAGTGTGAAATACAGCTATGGATACACAACTGTTTAGTCATCTAAGGAAGAAAATTGGTGTCTCTTGGCTGCATACCATATGCTTTGAGAACTCTATGTCTGTTTGAGTAGTAGAGGGCATGGAAAGAGGAATTAGATACCTTTCTTCAATACCTTTCTTTTAATTGTTGGGTGAAATTTGTTAGGCTTTGTACAGCATTGCTAAGGCAGCAACTAATTTTTAACAGAACAGTGAGTTAGAAATACAGGGAAGCATCCTGAAGACTGGGTGACAACCCAGCCTTGAGACCATGTTGGGAGCTGTTTGAGCCTCCTCTAATTGCGCCAGCCTAGATTTAATTTCTTCTAATAATTTGTGCTCTCCAAATACACATTGCTCCTGTGCTTCCTCCTTTGGAGTTTTCTCAACTGCTTAGAGCAATGAAAGGCACTCCTTAACTTATGGTATAACGAGAGCATTAATCTTTACTCTCTCCTTGGTTGTTTTGTCTACTTTCCATATCCTATCTCTAATGTGTAACTGAATTAAGAAGGCTCTTTGTTTTGTGGACTCTGGCAGCAAAATGTCAGTATGGCCCGAGAGGAGAAAAGTGATTTATGAGCTTTCCGGGAAGCGGGGAACAGGTGATTTTTGCTTAAAGGAAAAATTATGTTCCTTGCTTAAAAAAATAATCAAGTAAAAGTAAAGCCAAACAGGGAATATAAGTTATCTACAATCCTTCCAGAAAGAGTTTCCTACAGAACAACCATTACAAGTCATTGTAAATCTCTTGGGACCAGCAGTCAAAAACATCAGCAGTTAATTACTAGAACTTCCTAAATCAACCTTCTTTGGCATGACATGAAGTGAACGAAAGCAATAAAAGCAAGGAAGTGCATTGTGCTTTGTCCTGTCCAACTCCTGTTCGGACAGGCGTAGGTCACAAGCACAAATGTAACCAGGCATGAATTGTTGTGTTTTGTATTTTAATTCCTGGCCTTGGGTTAAATTAAATCAGCATGCTGGAAAGGCCAAGGTGAAATGTAGGGCCAGGTCTTCAGACTGCATAAATCCTCTTGACTTCAGTTGGGTTGTACCATGGACACACCTTCAGAGCTTCATCCCTGCCCTGGTAAAGCATCAAAAGGTATGGAGAAAGCATGCCCTATGGTGGCATAAAGAGAGAACCTGAACAATCTGAAGGGAGCCTACAGGAGAGCAGGAGAGGGGTTCTTTGTCAGGAAGAGTAGTGATAAGACAAGGGGTAATGGTTTTAAACTAGAAGAGGGGAGATTTAGATTGGATATTAGGAAGAACTTCTTTGCTGTGAGGGTGGTGAGGCACTGGAACAGGTTGCTCAGAGAAGCTGTGGCTGCCCCATCCCTGGAGGGGGTCAAGGCCAGGCTGGATGGGGCTTGGAGCAACCTGGTGTGGTGGGAGGTGTCCCTGCCCATGGCAGGGGGGTTGGAACTCGATGATCTCTGAAGTCCCTTCCAACTCTAACCATTCTATGAATCTGTTCTTATTGAGGCCTTCAAAGTATTAGTTTTGGGGAATGTATGCTGGGGTGCTGCTAAATTTAATGATACACACTGCTGGCAGGTGGAGCTTTTTCTTTGCCTTGCTTCCATTTTGGTCTGTCCTGGGGACAGCAAAAGGGTCGAGCAGAGTCTGTGGCTGCTGGAGTGAATCTGGAAGGAAGAGGTGCTGTACCCATATGTTTATGTTTGTTATCAGGTTTGGAAAAAGGAAAAAAGTTTCAAGTGGACCCTGCTTCAAAATCAATTTCTTTGCTTTAAAACTAGTCTTCAAAATCAATACCATCTGCTGGATAAAGCAGAGTCGCTGCTGCTTTTCACAGATGTCTTCATTCTTGCCCTTATGTCTCACAGCAGGGTGAAGAAGAGGTTTCATCAGCTGATTTGGTGAGTCTTCCAGGCAAAAGGAGTTTTGAGTAGGGATATGAATGGGGCAGAGTTGCAGGCATCAGGCGTCTTTGACTCAGAATGAATGAGAAGGAAACCCAGAGGAAAGAGTAATGTCTTAATTGGAGGGAAGGAGCCAAAGGGAAAGGCACACAATAACAAATGATATGGAAGTTGTGTATCAGGAAGAGTTTTATAGCATCTCAAAATCTTCACAGATGTGGGTGAGGAGAAACTGGTGATTGATATAGGGCAGCGGAAAGGAAGAGAGCACAATGAGGCCAGCCAGGGTTCCCCAGACCTTGGGAACTTAATGCAGTCTGGGCAATGGGAAGCAGCAGAGCATGGTATTTTTGGATTAGCGGATGGGTAAATCACGTTAGGTGGCACGCCAGGGCTGGCCAGAAGAACAATAAACTAGCAGCAGGCAGGATACTTCCCTCATCCCATTAGCATATGTAATTATGAGCTAATCACCATCAACACAAAGCCTCATCAAGGAGCTGAGAAACCCACAACAGGTGGAGGAACCTCAATAAAGTAATTAGTGCCAATGGAGTACTTTGACTCCATTGCCCCTGGGGCTACCTAGGGAGGGTGATCAGCCTGTGGTCAGGGCTGAGATGCTCTGAGATGACTTGGTTTGGGCAAAGAAACGCTTCCCAGGTGGCTTTGAAAGCTACGGGGTTTACTGCCTTCACAGGAACAGGACTCATAGAGACGTCCAAGGGAGGAGCATTTGAGGATTGTGTAGAACTTGCTGTGGGATGTTTTCACAGGAATTACGGGAGTGTGGGGGATGTTTAGGGGAAGGACCAATAAATGTGGCTTGGGGAGGAGCGAAGTGTGGGAAAACAGAGCGATAGGTGGATAAAAGCATTCGAACATGTATAAACCAGGGCTGTCCATGCTTTGTGCTTGCTCAGCTCAATCTGTCCCATCTTCTTACATCTCTTCATTGCCACATGTTTTCCTGGATGAGGGGCTCCCAGTGCTGTGTGCACGTGTGTGTATGGGGCCTGAGTGGCAGCAGCCAGAGAAGGGGCTGTGGCTCACAGGGCTGACGTGTCTGTGGGGCCAGGAATCAGAGGGGACAGAAGCTGGGAACGTTTCCTTAGGAACCTCAGTCCTCTGAGCTTGTGCATGTGCATATACCTAATTCATCAGTGAACTTCAAGCCAGCTTAGGTGATGAGAAGAGTAAGAGGTTTGGGAGCCAGGCATGGGGAAGAACATGGCCCTGGGGCCAAATACTGGAGGGATCCGAGGGTTGGCAAGTTGGCTATCAGATGGTCTGAAGGTCTGGAGCAGCTATTGGAGGGACTGTGAGTGTGTGTATCCAGCTGTGGGGAATGTATGCTGGACCACACAGGTGGCTGAGCCCAGGGACACGGAGCTGTAGTAGCCTCACCTCCACCAGGTTCTTGGGTCCAACTGCCTGTAACATCCACCATCCTGACCTGTGGTCCCCTCAGTCATTGTCCATCTGATCCTCACCAAACCTCACCATCAACGGTGATTAGGTTTTAATCACATAATATGATGTGAGACACTAAGAGAGAGAGACCAAACATTTGGATACAGATTTTAAGCTATTAAAGGAAATAGTGGTGTTAAGACTTCAGGGGACACCTGCAACCCCCTGAGGCCTTTCTGTGCTCTGAATATATGGGATGGGAACTTGTTCCTCCATCAACAAGAATTTCTAAAAGGGATTGTAGGACATAGTGTGAGTTCAGCAACTCAGGGAAATTTTGGAGATTTCAAATTTCCCCCTCCATGAGAGCATCTCTCTGACTTCTTGCTTGCTAAACAATTTGGATTTTTTTTTTTTCTCCATATCTCTACAAATCTGACTTCTGTGTGAGGGACCAATGGGTTTCTGATTTAATATTTCCTATGGATTTTTCTATAGTAAAGGTGAACAGTTATGAAATGCCGTATCAGTATGTTGTGCCTCACATCCAATATTAATCACAAACCCAAAATTAAATGTCAGGTGCTCGAACTAGTATTTTATTATCGATTCTTTACTCCATGGCACCCCAGTAAAACTCTAACAAATACTGGGTTCTGCTTTGCTGTGCTCTTCAATGGCATGTAATACAAAAAAGATCCTCCTTACCAAAAAAGATTCAACATCGAGACAGATTCAATTTATAGCATGAATAACTTTAGTCTGTGATCAAAATCCAAAGTGAAGCCCTTGCCCATGGTCTTGCAGTAAATACACATCTCTCTTGGGTTCATCATGTTCAGAAACGTTTTATGCTTAGATGTGCTTACCTGCTGCTTACTCACCTGTGGTTTGTGCTTTTTGGTTTTTACTAAGGATTTTAGGTTTGATTTGCTTTTTCATCTCCTTGTGAAAGGGGTATGGCCATCTTGGGATGTGAACCTGTGTGTGAAGCAGTGATCTGATTTGGAACACCCCTAACTCAGGCTGATACCTGAATAATCCCATTACATGCCATTTTCCTCCTGAGCTGAGGTGCAAGCTCTCAATTTTAATTTAATTCTTGAAATATTATGCCTGAACTCCCCACCTTGCACATCATTTAGGGTCAGATGAGCAGGTGTCTCCTCCTGGCCTGCTTTTCACAGCTGCTGTAGGAAAACACAAGTTGGAAGGGGAGCACCGTGCACAGGATGAATTGTGACTTCGGAGGATGCTTCAAGAGATCCTCCGCTTGCCACTGTAATTGTAGAGACTTTCTCTTTTAATCCTCCCCCTTTTTGCACGTGGGTCGTATACAGTGCCATCTGTGTGCACACCATAGGCTGGTGGAAAAAAGAAAATATAATAAGAAAATATAATACGAAATTATAAAATCAAGTGTAATTTTCTCCCTGCTCTTTCTGAGCTTGCAGAAAGTTTAACTACTTGTTCCAGCGTCAGGGTCAGTATCATTTACGCACGAGAAGCCCTTTATGATCTCAGTCCTCAGCAAGCTGTTTTCCAGCTGAGATTTTTGAGCAATTCCAGCTCAGTGTGTAGGAAACGGCCCCTGGTGACATTATCCTGCTTTCAAGGGCCAGTGCCAGCATGTGCCAAAAGGATTGCTAACACAACAAATAAACTAAGCCCTGCTGCAGTTGCCCTGTGTATAAATTAGGAGTGAGAACTGTGCGTGCCCCTAACAACCTCCAGAGCCGAGGTATAAACCTGCTGCTGTATCCAAAATTAACAGCATGTGGCCTCCCTACTTAAGCCGCTGCGTGTCTGTAGAATCCACCCGTGTTGTAAGCGACACCGCAGTTTGTAATTAACTTGTTGATGTTTGATGAAAAGGCCCAGTTTATTAAGCCTCGGGAAGCAAGACCAAGAAAAGGCATCTGAGACTAATAAAGCCTCAATATGAAGAAATAAATAGGTAACAGCAGGAAGTTGTGCCAGGATAGAGTCACAGCGCACAAAATTAATCCTTTTCTTCATCGAGCCCTTTGTACCTGAGAAGTTCAAGGAAGGACAAGCCCTTGTAATGATTCCTGAGCACAGCAAGTCACAACGCAGAACAGCTCCAAGCAAAACTGCATTTCCTTAGAGCACCGGAGCGCTGAGCTGATGGTGGGAAAAAGGTCCCATCCCAGGAATTTCTAGCCATTTCCATCCTACTCACTCAGAATCCCATTGAAAATAAACAGATGAACAACATATGATGATCCGATTGTTGCCACCCTGAATTTCAGAGTAAATAGGCAAAAAGAGAGCTACATCCATGCTGAATATTTAGGAGAATCCGTCTATATGTAAAAAAATAAATAAAATTCCAAAAATTCCTGGTTGCATTGCTGTAATTTGAAATGAAAGAAGAAAAGATAACGATAATAGCAGCACACATCATTGCAGTAAGATGAAGGGAAATTCAAAGGATAAAGGACCTTACTTCAAATCAAGGACACAGAGACTCTTATGTTTACTTCTGTCCTGATATACTTAAGGATATTTGGGAACATCTTTGTTGATGGAGTTTTGTTTTTCCTCTATTCTGTCTTAACTCCATGGAGTTTGAGAATAAAACTGGCATCTTCGTACTTGAACATGAAAGATCTCATTGCAAAATCCTCCCCCCCCAAAAAAAAAAAAAAAAATCTCATGTGAATTTGAGTGGCTATTGCAAAATTAAAAATAGGACATTTCTATGAGAATCATTCGGAGAACTTTCAAATTTCCTTTAAATACTTCTCAGTCAGCATCATGTTTTAAATACCTCCTGTCAATATTGGCATAAGATGTGCAGAGTAATTAATATCAAAGCCTTACAGACCAACGCATTTCTAATAACACGCTTAATGAGGCTGATGCATCTCTAGCCATATGTTTCTTTGAGAAAAAAAAAAATGCAATTATACCAAGAAATAAAGGAAATTAATTCAATTTGAAAGCTCAGTATCCCATTCAAAGACTTTAAAAGTGAAATTCCATTCCTGCTGAAATCAACACGATTTGATTTTAAAACAACTAAGATTTCACTTAATAGACCATCAAAACAGCTGTGGGGTACATGGAATTGAGTCAAACTCCATAATAGAGAATGAATTCTTAATTTGGCACTCTGAAAATATAAAATGAATTCAAATAATGTGTAAGTCAACAGAAGTCACAGATCTGCGTGCTGTTCCTTTGGCTGTTCCTACAGGCTCGTTCAGCTGCATTCAGCGCCGGAGCCACGGTGCGCTGTCAGCGTTGAGGACCGCGATCAATGATGTAGGGCTGCCCACAAGGACGATCATACGGCCACTTTGAGACGGATCAATTAGGTGAATGGTTACAGATTCCCAGGCAAAAATATACCCTTGATTTAAATATTCTGTTCATTTGATGTTAAGAACTCTGGCCCTTGGACTGAAGAATAAGCTACAGCAAGATATTCTTTTTATCAATTAGAGTGAAAACGTTTACACTAGAGAATAATTTGCTACATCTTTGTAGCAGCCTTCCAGGATCTGAAGGGAGCTCCAGGAGAGCTGGAGAGGGACTCTGTCAGGGAGTGGAGTGACAGGACAAGGGGGAATGGTTTTAAACTGGAAGAGGGGAGATTTAGATTGGATATTAGGAAGAACTTCTTTGCTGTGAGGGTGGTGAGGCACTGGAACAGGTTGCCCAGAGAAGCTGTGGCTGCCCCATCCCTGGAGATGCTCAAGGCCAGGCTGGATGGGGCTTGGAGCAACCTGGTGTGGTGGAGGTGTCCCTGCCCATGGTAGGGGGGTTGGAACTGAATGATCTTTAAGGTCCCTTACAGCTCTAACCATTCTATGACTCTATGATCTTTTCAGTTTTTACCAAAGGAGGAAAGATGCAGAGTCATTAGGCAGGTGAAAATAATCAGTCAGGACCTGACAAACGAAGGATTGTTTACCAAGGTCCGTGGGGAAAAAAAAAGAAAACATTGAGAAAACTTGGAATTAAAACAGCCAAATCACTGATTCAACAGAAAATAGCCACACGAAAAAAGCAGTGCTGCTACGAAGGCAAACGTGCTGAAAAATTCATCTGGGCCAGAGCAAATGGCACCTTTCCCTGCCCAAAGAGACACGAGAGACTCATGACTGCCCAACCGCTCACTTAACACTCCCTGGGAAGCAATTTATAGAGCACACCCCACGCTCTCCTCCTCTCCTTTTAAGGAAGATGTGAGGAGTGGATAATCCTGGAGCCTTCTCCTGCCAAGGAGCAAAAAGAATCATTACTCTGTCAGGCTCTGCCTGGGCTTATTCTGGAAGAGTGAGAATAGAAGAGAATAGAAATCCATCACACAGGATTCACTTTAATTCCAGAATCCCTGAGACATTCCAGCTCCCCCCTTTTTAAAGACATTTCTGGAAAATTAATTAAATTAATTAATTAATTAAAAGGGTTTTCATAATTTTAGGGCTGCCAAGATAACAAGAGCTATAGGGACTGTTTTTATAACGAGAGGACTTCCTCGCTTTCTATATTCATGTTTGGAAACAACGGATCAGACTGATCCCCCTTCCATTTAAAAATCTGATTGAGATGTCTAAGTCATGGAATAGTTGCCTGAATCTTTCAGTAATATCCAGAGAGAGATTATTTCCAAAAAAATGATTCAGGTTTCACGTTCTTCCCTAATGATTGGGTCCTGGAAGTGATGAGGCTTGTTGCCAGACAGAGTCCAAGTGCTTGGTGTCCATGTTATGAATCCCAAAGTCTCAGGTTTTCCTCTACTTACAACCAAGGTGAGCAAAATGTTTCACAGAATTCATTTATTTCTGCCACCTGCAGCAAATTCACTTATTTCTGCCACCTGTACCAGGGCTGTGGGAACAATTTTCTTAAAGCACACAAATATCTGAGGAAATCCTGCAAATTAAATTGTAAACATTCGGTCGGAGGCTGTACGGGAAAACATGTTTCTACCGCATGACAAATATCAGCGAATATTCCATGCCAGTCTTAAATCAGCAGTAAGAAAAAAACCCAAACCACTATCAAAATTGGTCTTTTTGAGTTGGATGCTTTATTCCAAACTGAAGCATCTCAAGAAAAATTATTTGATTTTTAGAAGTCTTTTTTCTTCATAAAATTTACCTCCCCATGTATATATATAAGCATCTCACTTGAGATATATGATAATGAAAATATGGAATCCTGCTTTGTAATTTTGAAGCATTAGGGGTTAGTAGGTAAGTGATGGTTATATTCCTTATGGTTACAAAAAATCTCCCGGAAACTCAGGGTACAGCAAGCCCAAAATATGCCATGTACTTACTCCTTTTCCATGTCTTTCTGCTGATATTATATAATAACCAACATTCAGTAACCACAGTCTAAAATGTACATCAGAGTATCTGGCACAAATCATTCTTATCCCTTACTGGCTCCACAACTGTTTGGAAATGAAATAAGACTGATATTCTCCCTTGTCTTCTCATAAATCTGTGGTAACTTCTCATTAGGTTTTATTTCACATGTCAGAAAAAAAGCCATGGATGGGACTCTGGAGTGCCCACAGTCCTAGGCAACAGATTCATTTTATTAAAATTATTCACATCTGTTAAGATGCATATGAAGCTTACTATGCTCTATTTTTTTTTATTTTTCCAAAATCCCTGGCACTACACCGAAGTGGTGGAATTTAGAGTTCTGACCCTTAAGACTCCTGTCAGCAAACGGAGGATGTAATTTGCTTTGGGGCTATTATAGCTCTGAAAAGGCCAAGTTAGATTTAACCTGATATTGTTTGAATGAGTTTGCAATTCAATAGAAAAACAAAGACAGAGTAACGGCTCCTATTTTTTAATATAAGCATCTGAGAGTTGGTTTTTTTACATCAGAATAGATCATCACTGTTAGAACTTTGGAGGACTTTTGCGATTATTTTATTTTCCATTTACCCAACAAGCTTGGTCACAGTTGTTGACGTTTTTTTGCTCTATTTTTCTCTAGAGAGTCTAGATACCACTGAAAATATTAATTTTACAGTGACAGAAGAAGATCTTCCAGGGAGGCCTGAAGCTAAACAGAAGTCTGTGTTCAGAGAACAGATGTCTGTTCTCAACAGGTAAGGCTTGTCAAAGACCTGGAGGTTCAGCTCAGATGATTCCTTACAAGTTCCTATTTGGGTTTGAAACATAAATATTCTGGAAATCAGCCTGGAACTACCACGATTTAAGAACAAAACAAAACAAAACAAACAAAACTTTCTGGAAGTTCCTTCTGAGGTGATGGACATGTTCTCTGAATTTAAAATAGAACAAAGCTTGCTTAATTGTGTTGACTGGGTCTGAAATACCACGAATCCTACGCCTTCCGCATAGTTCTGGCAGGTTGATATCCTGTCCTAGCCAAATCTCAGTTTTACCAAAGAAAGAAAACATGTAAGAGAAAACATTATTTCGTGGAGTTTGTCAATTTTTCACTTGTCCGAAAAGGTACAGATGAAAAATTTGGTGGTTTTTCATTTATTCAAAAGCAGTTTATCATTGAAAGGATAAAGCAGAATTGAAAATCTCTTTTTCTCTGGGTCTGCCTCTGAGCCCTGTGAATAAACTTTTGACAGCTCAGTTTATGTTAAAGTCATTCACATTCTATGCTCAAATCCGATGCAATATTTGTCTTGTAGAAAGAGGGAGAGTGTGACAGTGGGAAATACGTTGATAGAAAAACTACAGGCTGCACCTGGGAGTGCAGAGGGTTTCTTGTGGTGATTTCTGTCAAAAGAATTGGTGTAATTTCCTGATATCAAGACCATGTTACCGATGAGAAATTACAAGAATTTTCCACCGAATTACTAAATTAAGAATTTTGACATTTTGGTCTACGTTTGGGGAAAAAAAGTGCCTTTTTAGACAGATTAAAAATACTAATAAAAGAAAGCAAAAAAAGAAAAGCAGAGCAGATTGTACATGAGAAATGTAGCCCAACAGAGCTCTAGCAAACAGTGTTTTCGGCAAGCCTTCAGCCAGACTGTCTCTGACAAAACACTCTCCCAACTGTTCCACAACTATGTGCTTTTCTGCCAAGGCGCATGAAATAGTTCGTTATAAATAAATGCCTTTATCTATTGGCAAAGCTATAGAAAATGTAGGTGGGGTTGTGACACTATGTCCCATAAGTCAGAGGGGTCCAAGCCCCCACTAGAGGTGAGGCTGAGGTTGTGTGGATGTCCCTTCTTGCTCCTTGCTGAGCCTGCCATTTTGGAACCTACCACCTTGACCTCTCCTGGCCTTTTTCCCTTTGGAGCTGACTCCAGCTCTATCTCCCCTGTAACCTAATCTGCTTTTCTCGTTACACACCTCACACTACGCAGCAACATTTCATCAAAACACATTTCTAATTAATACGTTCTGGAGCTGATCCCACCTTAGAGAAAAAGCCCAACTGATTTAAGTGGGAGGAGGATCAATCTTTGTCATGTTCTTTTCCGTTAAGAATGTACCAGGATCTTGCAAAGCATAATCAAATACAGTGATTTGTCTCTGACAGGCTCTCCATCTCTCATGAGCCTTTAAGTAGTTGTTCAATTCATTAAAAACACCCTGGAACACGTTGCTCTTGGAGACAACGAAAGGCGCAAACATGATTAGCTGCAGATGAGCAATTTCTTTTTAAGTATCAGGAAATTAGGATCAAGGTTTGGAAATCTTTTCTTTGCTACACTTCAGAGGGATTATCAGGGATGCTGCTTTCATAGTTGTGTATTTCAAAGACGCCAACAAAGTGCACCATGGCCAAGCCAAGCAATACACACCTCCATCGCCCTGTCAAGAGAGTTATGTTCTTTAATGGCATTTTCCCCTCACGCACTGGTGTAACACACTGGGCTGATTTTCCAGAGCCAAAATCCAGCAGAGAACTGTTGGGAATGCAGAAGAACCTCTGCTGGAGGATTGATTGAGTAGACATTGCATGCTGCTATTACATCGGTATTTTCCTTCAGGGAGGTGCTCATGACTGATGATATGAATTAATAGTAGTAAAATCAAAAATGAATTGGGAAATTACAGGGTTTTTCTGGTCTATGGTAATACCTACAGAACCTAATCAACCATGTGGCTTTTTGTGTTGGGCACTGCCCATTTAAAGTGGGCCAGTGTGTTAAAGTAAAGAGGACCTGCTGCCTTCCATAGTGATGAACTTTTAGCACCCTCCCATGAACAGTTTTGCTCCATGTAATTTTTCTCTTTCCCAATGCTCAGAGATGGTTCCAGTAACACCACAGGTCAGAGGCTGTTCCCTGTAGGCAGTATGGGTGAGGCCACGCTTTTGGTTTTTGTTTTTTTTTTTTCACATGGAAGAAAGTTTAGCCATATGGCCATGAGATGAATCACACCACTTGCCTTCAGGGCCAACAAACAGGTCCTGACCTCTTTGTCATACTTGTGTTCATGTAGCCTTGTGTAATAAGAGAAAGGGCTTGCCATTAATACTTCTAATCTCAACAGAAAAGAAATCAAAAGGCAAAAATGAGAAAGATATTATAATTTTCCAGATGGTACAGAGAGATTAAACACGTTTACTTAATGTAATACAATATTATACAGATGTCCTCAAGATAGTGCTGACCCGTGTTTGATACGAGTTCACTGCAAGAATGGATAGAATATCTTTGTTGGCCTTTCAAACTTGAAAAGTTGGCACAAAAATCCTTATGACCTAAAGATCACTGAGAAAACAGTCATAAGAGTATCAAAAAAACAGTTGACAAAGAAACACAAAAAGAGGGGACTTCACTATGATCTTTGTATTACATCTGGAGTGTGACTATATCATGCTTTGTTCCATGCAATACCTCCATTTCTGCTGAGTGTTCACAAATGTCCTTTTCTCATAGCATGTCCCTACCTCAGAGCTACAAGTCTCTCCAATTTTTGACAGAAAGTCTATCAGATCGTAGTAGTACCTGTGAGATTTATTCATCACCTTTGGGTTTTATTTCCTTGAATTATAAATTTCCTGTTTTAAAGATCTGAAAGAGTTTAAGTCTTGATAGTATTGGAATATGAACTTTTTCACGTGGTAGAAGACATCTCCTCTTAGGTTTTCTGAAGATGACGCATTTATGCTCATCATGTGCATACCCCTTCTACACCAGGGTGTAGAAGCACAACCACGTGCATACATCTTGCACACTACATTCTACAGGACACCTCCAAGCAAAATATATCAAGGCACCCCAATTCAGCTTCCTTTTCCCTTGGGTGGATGAGCTGGCTTCTGGCTCTCCAGGAGACACACAATGAAAGTATGCTGTTGGCTTCATATGCTCAGGAAACGAAATCTCAGCACCAGTTTGGAGGGCTCACATGTCTTACTCTTTATCTATTAGTGAGAAACTCAGACCATGAATTGGAAAGTCACAGGAGTATCTGAGCTCCCCAGTGAAAGTCTCCAGCCTTGGGGGATTTTTTTGTGGAGTACAACAGGTGTCAAGAATTAAGTGTAACTTCTCGTTAATAGAACTTTGCCTTCTGCAAAGCTCATAACCATTCATATGTTGGTCCTAGCCATCTTCATGTTGCTATCATTATGTTACAAGTGGAGAATTAAGACCCAGAAAAGCTTCAGTGACTCTGTCAAAGTTAGAGAGGAAGCCTGGATTGGACCAAGAGACCTGGGTGGAATGCAGAAACTAAAGTTCATGGTGTTAACTACTGGACTATCTTTGCTCTAGAGAGGTTTATGAGCTGGTCCTATGGTGGTTTTAATACCAACACTATTTCCTTGGGTTTTGCCCATTTGCCTTGACCACTGCTAGTTTTTCCTAAAAATCTTCTGGCTGAAGGCTTGTTCTATACCTCGATTGTCCACCCAGTGGAATGCATGTGACTAAATTTATCTGCCTTTTAAGTTGTTTTTAATTTGCCTTTAGCTGTGATGTTTCCTTATCTTGGACAAGAGAAAGGAAAAAGGAAGGAGTCTATTTCTGCCATCTCTTTCCTCCTGCAAGAAATCCCCCTCCCCCTTCCCTTCTCCCTGCCTTCCAAAGCTTTTGTTAATTTAAAATTAGCCCTTTGAGATGTTGGGAAAATCAGGCTCCACACAGTGAACAAGTCCCTGTGGAGAGGACTGTTGCAGTAAACACAGGGCAGAATCTCAGTGAGTCACCTGGCGGGCGTTCCCCCGCTGCGTGAGGGAGAGCAACGTAGGAAGCCCAGAAAGAAACATGCCACCTCCACCAGGGAATCCAAGCGGGATACTTCAGCAAAATCATTTCCCATCCTCTCCGGGCCTCCTACCAGCTATTCAATGCGAGCGTCACTCCAGATAGTAATTAGCGGGCACTAGATGCCTGGCTCTGATCTCATTGCCATTGTTTGACCAAAGGAAGGACTCAAAACAAGGCTTGGGGCCAAAAATAAGTTCTGAAATGCTGTTTTAATATTCAGGTTCTCTTGCCTTCATGCTTTTTTTCTTTTTTTTCTTTTTTTTTTTTTTTTTTGGTTTAATTTACCTTACAGCTAATTTTTAGTGACACCCACTGGCCAAGGCTCAATTGTAATAAATCCCTGGTAGCCGTGGTTGGCTTGTGGAGAACATATTGGCTTGCAGTGCACCAGAATAATCTGATCTATCTACCAGCACACACATGCTTTTCAGGCCAGCCACCCAGAAATGTTTGGGAGCACTGCTGCTTCCAAAAATGCCTCTGTCTCAGGCTGACCCAGTAAAGACATTGCAAGAAGGATGTGACAGACAAGCTGTTCTTCATCAGGCATTTTATAGGAAAAAAAGAAAGCAGATAGGATGCCTTATTCAAACCACCTGCCGTGTTTTCTCACAGAAGCTGTGTGAAAGCAGAAGAAAGAAAAACACAGAGAATAACCTTTCTTGGCAGTTTTATTATCTGTTTTGTTGATGTACAGTGGAACACATGGATGGAGGGTTAGTTTTGCAAAGGAGGATGATGACAAATGATAGCAGCCGGATTCAGGGGTTTTGCTAGGTTTATAGGAAGGTTTATAGGAGCTTCCAACATTTCTTGGAGGACAAAGGGAAAAGACTGTGCACCCATGAACAGGGAGCCAGATGCATTTAAGTCGAGAGGTGATATGTGAGCAGCTTGGAAGATGAACTTGTTTCCATTTCTTTTCCACTTTCCACTATTCATAAATCAGTCTTCAGATTTTAGGAATTCAAACATCACCTTTCTTATGCTCCAGTCATAGATCTTCAGGGCCTGCTATGAAACACTGATTGCTTAAACCTTCTTCCAAATTAACAGCTCCCTTATATTGGTGAACCCCTGTTTACAACAGAAGTGGAAATTTAAGTTGAAAGGCTCACCATACACTGCAAACGAGCCACATCTGCTGTCACGGTGCGTATGTACGCCCTATACACCCGCTGTAGCTCGTACCTTCAGCCAAGTCAGCTCTCATTCTGGAGGTCAAGCAGCCACGGTAGCACAGATCTCAGCACAGGGTAATTATTCTGCCAGGGGGTGTTTTGGTCTGACGTTCACTGCTGTCAGCGTCCAAGGGATGGGAGCAGGACGTTGCTTTTACAGGCTGTAATAAATATGTGGACTGTTTCTGAGCAAGTGCCCATTACATGCTTGAAGTTTACTGCCAGATGGGAACAGATACATGTTTTCTGCTCCCCACCAACTCATCAAATAGAAAATTTTCCCTCAACAAAGGCTGGATATTTTCTTAATATTTTAGAATCGCGTGTTTTTATGGCCTGCGCACAGTTATCATGAAGTAAAAGAAACACAGAGTCAATGGTAGGTCTGATATTTCAACCGGAATAGGACAGTATTACAGAAGCAGAACATTTCATATTACATTTTCATCTTACATGATCATAGACGTCTTTTGCATTTACATTTTTAAAGCATCTGTCAGTTCATTTTCAAAAACATACTCCAAACCAAACAAAAAAGGCAGATGTCATCTGTCAGAACTATAATTATAAACAGCCTTTTCAAATCAAAGATTTTATCAAAATGAATAAATAACAGTGATCAGAAGTGGAGCATATGTGCATCACCAGGATAGTGTTTTCTGATTATTTTTGATTCCTTCATTTCTAAACAATTACATTAAAAAGAAATTTTGCCACTTTAACATTTCAGAGTATTGATTAAATATGAAGACAAGAAATGAATAGAAAACCATGCCAGAAATTAAAGAATAATGAAGAAATAAAGAGCAGTGAATTGTCATTATGAAATAACAAAACAAGCAAGTGAACATAAAGAAGAAAACTAAATGCCTTCATCTCAGAGGCTGAGACCTTGCCATGATGAGGATATACTAATGGTTCACCCTTGCTTGGTTTTGAATTACTTTTATAGATGTCTATATTTATGTGAATATCAAAAGACTCAAATTCAGTCAGAGCAAAGAAAAGCAGAGCTCAGCTGACTATGAATTGTTTACTGTATCGTTCCGTATTCACAGAATGACGGAATCACAGAATTGTCAGAATTGGAAGAGTTGGAAGGGACCTCTAGAGGTCATAGATGACTAGACTAGGTCATAAGACTAGGTCCTAGTTGGACTAGAGTCCAACTCCCCTGCTAAAGCAGGATTGCCCAGGTCTTGAAGGTGTCCAGCAAAGAGGACTCCACACCCTCCCTGGGCAGCCTGTTCCAGGGCTCTGTCACCCTCACCCCAAAGTTTTTTCCTCATCTTTGAATGGAACTTCCCATGTTCCAGCTTGTGCCCATTGCACCTCATCCTGTCACTGGGAACCAGTGAAAAGTGTCTGGCTTCATCCTCCTTCAACCCACCCTTCAGAGACTTATAGGCATTAATAAGGTCTCCCCTCAGCCTTCTCTTCCCCAGGCTGAAGAGTCCCATCTCTCTCAGCCTTTCCTCATCAGGG
>VZRU01005203.1:242457-255286 GCA_013398155.1 Pedionomus torquatus | reverse complement strand
TCACCCTCACCCCAAAGTTTTTTCCTCATCTTTGAATGGAACTTCCCATGTTCCAGCTTGTGCCCATTGCACCTCATCCTGTCACTGGGAACCAGTGAAAAGTGTCTGGCTTCATCCTCCTTCAACCCACCCTTCAGAGACTTATAGGCATTAATAAGGTCTCCCCTCAGCCTTCTCTTCCCCAGGCTGAAGAGTCCCATCTCTCTCAGCCTTTCCTCATCAGGGAGATGCTCCAATCCCTTAATCACCTTTGTTGCCCTATGCTGGAGACTCTCCAGCAGTTCCCTGTCTCTCTTGCACTGGGAAGCCCAGAANCCAGGCTAAAGAGTCCCAGCTCTCTCAGCCTTTCCTCATCAGGGAGATGCTCCAATCCCTTAATCACCTTTGTTGCCCTATGCTGGAGACTCTCCAGCAGTTCCCTGTCTCTCTTGCACTGGGAAGCCCAGAACTGGATGCAGTATTCCAGCTGTGGTCTCACCAGTGCAGAGCAGAGGGGGAGAATGACCTCCCTCCACCTACTGCCCACACTCCTCCCTACGCAGTCCAGGATTCCATTTGCCCTCTTGGCGACAGGGGCACATTTCTGGCTCATGGATAGTTTAATGTCTACCAGGACCCCCAGATCCTTCTCCTCAGAAGTGCTTTCAGCAGGTGCACCCCTAACCTATATTGGTGCTTGGAATTCTTCTTCCCCAGGTGCAAGACCCTACACTTGCTCTTGGTGAACTTGATTACGTTCTTCTGTGCCCAGCTCTCCAGCCTGTCCAGGTGAAGCTGGATAGTGGCACAGCCTTTTGTGGTATCAACCAGTATTTCCATTGTGGTAACTAATGCATATTCAGTTCATGCTATGCATGAAGGAGGAGATGGGGAGATAAAAAAAAAAAAAAAAANGAAAGACAAAAAGAAAAAAGACCAGGCATTCCCAGGATCATCTAGAGGACTGTCAGGAAAAATATCGGACATGAAATCAAACCCTCTAGCTACAAACAATATTTATTGCTTTCTTTTTGGAAAATCGTTACAGATGTTCAACCAAATTGAAGAAAACTCAGCACTAGCTTGTGGAATGAAATCATGGATTCCATTAGTGAGGCTTGTTTGCTTTTTTTTTAAGCCCCAGAGACCATTTTAAAATGCTTTAAATTGTTTACCTTGACTTAAGTCAAGATTAATTAAATTTTCTTGACTAAAACTGGGCATGTCCAGAAACTATGGGACGAGCATGAGATAAAAGAGTATATAGTGGGTAAGCATGGTAACTTTGTAGAACTCATAAATCCAGATGCAGATCCCTCCAGATTGTGATATCAACTTGAAAATTATTAAAGGAAAAAGGAATCTTTTGTTCTCTTGATGCACTTAAGCTTTTCTTTGCAAACACTTTTCTGAAAAGATGGTATAAACTGATATTGTGGCATGAATTCTGGAGAAGGAGTGAGCAAGTTCAATAGCTGCGAGGATATGTGGACTTTAAAGCTAAAAGAGACTGTTAATCATGTGGCTTGAATGCTTCCTAGCACAGCGCAGCATATCTAGGCAAGTAATTCCTGTGGTGAGTTTAATAACATCTGGTTGAGATAACCCAAGTGTTTCTTAACTGGGTTTCATAAGAGGCCTCTTCATCTCAGCCTTCTCTATCAGTATATGTTATTATATGAAATATTCCTGTTTTATCAATAGAATAATGGAAGGAATTTTCAGGGATGGCTTAGAGAGGTAAACCCCCAAATTTCAGCAAACAGAGAGATTGATCTCAGACTTAAGCAACATGAAGAGCTTTAATGTATGTTAAAGTGTCTCCACAATGATAGAGATGAGGAGGTGGACAATGAAGATCTCCTCTCAAAGCCTTTCAAACTTGCCCAGGGTGCTTATTTTTCCATTCTTTGGAAAACTTAATGCGTGGTGAGACTATCAGCCTGGCTTGGAAAGCAGGAACAGTTTGTTCCGAGCTGTTCAACACGCTGCTCCCTGTTTGCTTCATGTTATCAGCACACTGGCTTTGGTTTCGAGACACTCCAAATTAATCACTTTGCAGGCAACCAGGCTGGCCGTGGAGGTTTGCAGTGTTTTGTTCAGAGGGTGGGTTTACTTTGGAGGCCAAGTAAAGAGTTGCCAAGCAGCTGCCAGAGCTGATGGATAGAAGGCAATTGCAGGAATGTCCAGAAACGTCTCAGTGTTCTTTAGCTGTTTAAATAAGTGGATACAGGATGAACTCCAGGTTGTGCTGGGCATGGTCATTGGCCAAAACAAGGGGGGGTTGGATTGCAAACGTATGCTCTTTTTTTTTTTAAAGTAATTTGGCGATTATTCCTGTATTCCTGCATTTCCGATTGTTGGAGAATCCCAAGAATATAATAACTTATGGTGGTGGTGTCGAAAGAAATTATTCAATTTCAGAAATGAGTTTGAGAAAGGATTTGTATGAAATCGAGACCTACTGGGCATAAATTACTACACTCCACTATAGTGGGTTTTGAGAGTGCTGCTAAATACACACACACAAAAAAAGGACCATTTCTATTACAAAAGAGTAACTACACGTGTAATCGTGCCTTTTGCATTTGAAGATCAAGGGGGGCCAACACGTAAGGACACCCCATGTGAACACTTCATACAGATACCGACAGCTTCCATTCACCGCCTGTGGACTGAGTAGTTTTCATACCAGACTAGTTTCTGGATCAAATACCCTTTCCAGTAGGTTGGTTGAGTTGGAAAACAATTGGAAGGAAAAGTTCTAAACCTGGAGTTTCTCCCATACGTAAACTGTGTGTGAAACGCAAGGAGATTAACCTTCCATTGTACCCTGGAAATTAACTATTTCACAAAAATTCATTCCCAGAACAAAGAAAAATAAGGATGACAAAGGACCATTGGAATGCCAGGTATTCAGACATTACAGATATTACCACAAAATGTTGTCAGCTCAGAAATTAAGCTTATAAATCTGCTTAGAAACCAGCTAGCTGGCTGTGCTGTTGAAACGAATGGTTTTGCACATCTGGAAAATTTGACAGTGTTCAAGTGCCTAAAAATGGCAATTGGGTTATGTTTTAGCTCTAAATAAATGGTGAAACATTCCTCTACCCCACTGAAGCAGCACCAGGCCTTTAGGCAGATTAATTAAATGTTGGCAGTGGTACTTCCAGATTAAGGGATAACTTGCCTATGTAGTATTTGTTACTAGTAGTCATAGCTGGTATCAGATATTAAATTTTTAGCTAGGCCAAGTGTTAGCTAAATAGACAGTGAGGTCCTGTGTGAGGCAACTCATTCCCTGCTATCTTAAATGGCATTTGCAAACTTTCTCATGTGGTTGTGTTGTTGTTGAAAAGGAATGCAACGGCTCCACAACCTGCTGTATGAAATGTTATTCTTCATTCTAGCCTCTTGAGAAGGTTCTGGTTTAGAGGATTTGGGTTTGTGGGTTTTTTTTTTTTGGTCTAGCTTATTCTGTAGGGGGAAAAAAAAAAAGAGATTAAAAATGAGAGAAGGAAATGAGAGTATGAAAAATTAGGTTGTCTGAAATATCTGCTGTGTTAGAGACACGAGTCTCTTCTTCACCTTACATTTTGTGATTCTGGGCTGGCTTGTTTTCTTGCATTGCTTTGTTCTGAAAATGTTTCAGTCACATTAAGCAGCTACACAAAAAAAATCATCCAGATAAGGCAGACTCCAATCTTGCTATAGGGAAAATACTTCTTTGAATGTCTTGCTTTTCTGTCGTCTTGTTTATAGAACAATGAGGATTCCTCCCAGGGAAGTCAATTTATATTCCTTGAAATCTGGGTTGGAACTTTCTATCAGTATTAGAACATGTTGCCAATGTTTTACGTATTCCACACAGCTGTGTCACCTGGACTAGCATATTCTTGATGAAAACATATTCCTTCACCTCTGTGATTGCACCACCTCTGTGCTTAAGAACCTCAAATTTCCTGGATCCTTATGGAAGATGATTGTAGCAGAGACACCATAGGGAGGGAGTTCTTCATGTCAACTAATTTTAAGCACCAGTTTGACACAGAAGCCAGAAGTTTAGGCTCCTTGCACGTCTCCCTGTTCAAACAAGAGGGCTGTTTGGTCACAGCCTCTGGAGGAACCTCTTTTTACAATCACATAACTAGTATTCTCTTTCTGTAATAACCAGTCCCTAGGAACTATGGTATAGACTTTTGCAACCCTTAAGGAACAGATTTAGTTTTTGCAAAGATGGTAACTTCACAGAGAGGACCATTTAATCTGCTGGCATTGGACTGGACCCAGTCTCACTGAATCAGGCATTTGTTAGACTAAGGCATTGTAGTTCAACGATACTTTTGTTTAGGTTTTTGCTCAGAGAGGTGGTAGATGTGTGCAAAGGTCTCTGAGAGACCTGATCTAGTTGAAAACGTCCCTGCTCACTGCAAGGAGGAATTGAACTAGACAACCTTTAAAGGTCCTTTTCAACCCAAATTAATTCTATGATCCTACATTACGGGAGCAGAGGGAATCAGTACACTCTATGGAGGATTTCTGACCTCAGCCCAGGATGTTAATTCTTACAAGGGCTGAGTAAAGAAATACTTTTGGAATATCTGTGTCTGGAGTAGATCCTGGTGGTTGATACACAAGGGCTGGTTATTCACATTGCAGCTGATCCTGCACCATTGATGGTGTCCTAAGAATTCCAATACTTTCCTGTTTCCTCTGGCAAAAATATTTTCTCTCAAGTAACTCCTCTACTTATGCAGTAGGAGTGGCTTCCTTTGAGATTTATTCCCCTGCATGTATGTCTTAGTGACCATTGCTGTCCCACCTGGCCAGGAGACTTGTCTAACTTTCAGTGAAGCCAGCAGGATCCATTTCTTGGCCTTCAGAGGCCAGATTTGATTAGCCTCTGAAGACCAAAAAACAAACATGAATAGAAATGCAAAGCTACCACCCCATTAGCAACAGGGAGAGAAACATCAGGAAGGCATTTATTTCAAATTAAGGAAAAAACTGTCAGAGAAGCCAGAATCATTAAATCTGACAGGACATTAACAGCTAGAAATTATTTGGAAGAGGTTGTCAGGGAAATCCCAAGACTGAAATATAAATTATGTTGAAACAGTGCCTATTCAGTGATAAGTTAATGCTTAGAAATACAACATCTGCACTGTTTCCTCAGACTGATAAGTCCTGAGGCAATTCCATATGAAATTACAGCTTCTTCGACTGAGCCATCTTTCGTCTGATGTCCATCCCACTTTTGGAATGGTTTTTAATAAATGCACAGAAAAGAACTGGAACAACATCAGAAGGTGATTCATAGGCAAAACCCACATGCGGTGGGTACACAAACTTGTTTGTTGAGCAAAGCAGCTGCCTTTGGCTATCTGGTTGCAGACCAGGGCTTGGAGATATGTGGGTCAACAAGGGCGTGCTGGAAAGCAAGCTTGGAAAAAAAAAAGAAAAATGTTGTTCCCCTCCTCATCAGCTTTGATTGTCTTCATCCTTGTTTTTCTGAATTTTCCTCATTAACTTAATAAGGAAACAATGGACAATGTCTTTGTTAATGACGGCACGGGTCTTCATAGCAGACCACTACAGGCAGCATAATCAGGTGTTATATGATACTGATCATTTCCACTCTTGGATCTATCATGTACCAAGGTGACAGGTTGCTTAGTTTGACCTGGTTTGGGAAATTGCATGAACTGCTCTGATAACTCCCCAGCTATTTTCTCACTTGTGACTGATAAACAACCACTGGAAAGCAAGGTCAGAATCGCTGAGGCTCATTTAGCTCCTAGAGTTTTGCACAGAATCACAAACTACAGAGGTAGGAAAGGAGTATTAAATGGTCGAATTCCTTGCCAGTAGAAGTTTTCTCTCCAGTGCCCTACACTTGCTGGTTTTGCAAAAGCTCGTGTTCAGGATTTCAAGAAATCATGTGCTATAACAGCTTCCCCAGGGGAGCTATTATAAAATAGGTCTTAGGAAGGTTAGGAAGGTTTTACCTCTGTCTTGATAATTTATTCTAGATTTTCTCTTCCTAAGCATGTATATTTATTTATATGCATGTGTATATAGAAATTTTCCCAGTTCTGTTGCTGTGTTTGTCATGTTTCTTTAAGTACTGGTCTATATTAATATTAATTATAGCACTATTAATAGAAAATACCCAAAAGAGATAAATGAAATACTATTTTCCAATTTCTAAGTATGAATATTAGAAAGCTGTTGGTAAATTACAAATAAATTCTATAAAATTATGGCGATAACAGAAAATGAGGTCTAAAACACCTTGAATGTTAATGAAACAATTTACTTCTCTTAAATAATAGTTAGGAATTGGCTTCATATTCCTCAAAGATTTTGCTTCAATATAAATGTCAGAAACTGTGTCATGGCTGGGATTCTTAGATTAATATACTTTCCAGTAGGATGATGAAATGAAATACCAAAAGAGGTAAAGATGAATTGAGACTTAAATTTAAAGCAAAATTGCATAATTTTCCTATGAACAGTGGAATAGATGAAGACTGTTTGGTATTAGTCATGCTTGTATATATTTTCCCTCTCTTATTTATTTTCCCCAATTTTCCCCAGGTTTTATGATGTCTAGAAAGGTAGTTAAAGTTCCCTAAGAGGACTTTTCTACTAAGCTTCCTATTTTAATAAGTATTTTAGAAATATATCGTCTCTGAGTTTTCTACTCTTCGCTTAAATTTAGTTGAAATCAGCCAAGGTCTGTGTACATGAACAAGGACACATGTACAGAAATTCATACGTGCTTTCATATGCCATCGAAACCTCCCAAAGAAGAAATGAGTGAAATGGGCATAAAAGCTCTCTTTTTTTTTTTTTTTTAGAGTGCACAGAGCTAAAGTGCTAGGTTAAATGAAGAAGTAATTTCAAAGAATAATCCTATACAGCTTGTAATTAATCTTGTCTCATAGCAGCAGCGAAGGCCATGACAATAACACAAACTTTTTAAGGGACTCACAGGTAAAAGAAAAGTTGTGTTCAAGCTTTTACATCTTCCAACATCCTCTAGCCACTCAGCATGCTCTTCATACCTTGGGTGCTCAGGACATGCCCTTAAGGACTACTGTTGTTTATGATGACTTATAAGTGTCCTCTTTATCCATGTATATGATGATGCACTTCAGTTGGACACCGCTGGATGTGTACCCCGTAAGCTACACCTGCACCACTAAGGTGCAGAGGGCCAGGAGAGGGAGTCATTAACCTGCTCACAGTTGTCCACACTGTAATTTGCCAGCCTAATTCTTTAGTGGTCTGGGATGATCAGCACCCTCTCAGTCTGGATATGCTTTGAATGGGTAACACAGACCATGGGTTCATGATGGGTGTGTATGGATAAGGCCACCCAGGGAGCAGGAGAACGATGAAGGTTTTAGCTGGATGGCTTAAGAGTTTGACTATATCTTATCCTGAGAATGGTGTCTAACCTCTATGTTCACTAGCATGGATGTGGCTAACGAAGACCTGAGGAGTACTATGATCCAGATAAATCAAGGGACTGAGTCCAGGTTTGCAGGTTAGAGAGGCCATACTGAGAAAGGTTTAAAATAATGTGAATGATTCAAATAAGTTCCTCGTCATGTTTTTCAACACATTGTTAAGTGATATGATACCCCAAATCCCTGCATAGCCTACAGCTTGGATAAATAATTCATTCTTATTAGTATTCATTAATTCCTCCAGCTTGCTTCTAGCAAGTCACCACAGCCCCATGGCTACAGTAATAATCAAGTCTGGGAAGGCAAAAACTCAGTTTCTTGCTCTGCCATTCTCTTTCCATCAGACTTTGACCATTCATCTTTAGTTTTCTTTGCTCCTTGTCAGTGGAAATGTTTTGGATGCTTTGCTTTTCCCTAGCCATCCCAGTTTTATCAAGATTGAATCTCACCGTGTTGTTTTCCTGTCTCTTTTCTTGTCCTTGTTTAGAGTTGTTCTTTCTTGAATTTGCTTTTTTTTTTTTTTGATGTTGATAGCCTTTCCCAGTTTGCTCTCCCCAATACCAACAACTGCACTTAAAGGCTCCCATTTACTTTCTCCTCTCTGACTTTCCGGACTGAAGTTTTTGCTCAGCAAACATTGACACATCTGGCCAACAAGTGCTCTTCTCTAGAGGAGAGCAGCACTTTCTTTTCTGTATTTGTAGCTTGTTTTTTGGTACAGGAAACACCCCACTCCCTTGCTCCTGATCTGATTCATCCAGTGGTTTCAAAGAAAATAACAGCAGATGATTTGAAAGGAATGATGGCAATTTCTGCCTGGTGCGGTTGAGAAATTTTGCAGTACCTTTCCTTTACTTTTGATGAAAACTCTGAAGGCTTCTGTGTGGGGAGAGATTGGCAGGTTGTTTTTGTTGTTAAGCTGAGATAGCAATGTGTGGGTGGAAGAAGGTTTTATTTGATTCAGGGATGGCGGACTTAATCTTGAACTCTAATATCCTGCTTCTCTGTTCAGTGGAAAACACATGCTCCAAGTGAACAGCTAAAGTCTGTGAGAGCAGCGAAGTGCTTGGCAGTCTTGGTTACCACCCAAGGGCAGTGCCCAGAGCGTATCTAAAAATTATATTCTGTGTCTGAAAGCCAAAAAAAAAAAGTTCTGAAAGCTGTAGCCGCAGAAATAAGCTTTGCATTTCCATGATTAATCTATCTAAACCACACGTAAAGGGAGATATTTTAACTAGGGGAGCATTGATGGGTCATCACCTTCCACTTTATCTTGCCCATTATGTCTTTACTGTGCAGTTCCCAAACCCAGCAGATGGCTCAGACCAGCCAGGGAGAATCAGCTCCTGCATCCCCCTGTCTCATTCATATTAGATATATGGAGGGAAATTGAATTATTCATCTCAATATGTGGTACAAGGTTAGGCCTGATATAGGCCACCTAACTTTCTTAGTTTGGGGCTAGAAAAGAAATTGGTGATAATTTAGTTCATTTGCTTAAAAAATCAAGTGAGATAAATACTTCTTTTATCCCCAGCAAAGAGGGGTCTGGCTGGACACAGTGACCCCCTAAAATAACCATGAATATGGGCAGCGGAAGGTAAAAAGGAAGAAGGTACTTCCTGGTAAATGTATTAACCAAGGGACTCTCCATGGTATTTTGGGAAGTCATGGCAGTCAGGTGAAGTCCCCAGGGACTAGAAAAGGGGAAAATTTGCACTCATTTTTAAAACAGGTGGAAAGTTTGGGAACAGCATTCTAATGGGAGAAAGAGAGGAAGGAGAGAGCAAGCTAATGGTTTGTAAGATGGAGCTTTATGCATTTACTGAAGCAATAATATGGTATGGATTCTTTTTAATAGCGGTGAATAGAACTGATGGTGGGAGAGGTCATGCAGCTCACTTCACTTTCCCAGAAACAGTTGCTGATAAAGCCTCTTTGCACATGGTCTAGCTGAGATACTCTGAATGCTGTTCACATCCAAGCAGAAGAAGCCCATGGAATGAAAATGCATCTCCCTGTTAGTCTCTAATATTTGTGCTGCAGGGTTGCAATGGTTTAGGAGATTAAGGAGAGGATATGGAAGATTTCAGCAGAGAACAGCTTTGGAAATCAGGCTGTAGTTCTCAGAAAATGAAGAGGTTGGTTTATGTTCAACAAAATTACATCATTATCTCAGCCTGATTTATGGAGATGCATACCTAAAACTATTCCTTCATAGCCCAATTTTCAATCAGTGCCCTTTTTTCAATCAGCTTATGAATCTGAAATAGAGTAGTCAAAACTGGAAGCAGGTTATAATTTATCACATTAGAAAATAATACAACTCATCTCTCTACTAGAGACTTCTGGCCAGTGCCAAGAATAGTGGCTTTTAAGTCCAATTTAAAGCAGCTGTTCCTCTTAGGGTCTTTCTTTGGTGTGCCAGAGGGATTTCAAGCTGCCTTAGACTTCATTGGCTTCCCAGACCAGAAAAGACTCTGAGACCACTTATTCCTACCTCTTGTACTGCACAAACCCTTTGTTGTCCTCATGAGAATGTTTCTAGTGCTTGCTCATTATATTTCTACTGTTTAATGCCAGGCTACTACTAGCATACTGATAGTATGCTGCTAGTACTACTGTATTAATCCAGGATTTAAGAAAAGTCAAAATTAGAGAAGTTTTATCTAAATTATACAGTGTGGAGAGACTCTGGTGTTTGTTGCTTCTGAACTCTGAACACAATAGGAAGATAAAGAAATGGGAAATATCTCATGCCCATCCCATCCCTTCTCTCACCATCTCCCTCTCATGCTCCCCACTGACTATCTTAATAAATGTAAGGGATGAATCAACCAGGCATCAAGACACTTGGATCTTACTACCTGATATTTTTGTTACGTAAAAGCAAACGAAAAAATGCAGAAGCCCCGTGGCCAAGCCAACCAAAGGAAATGGAAAAACACAGCAGCCTCCTAGGAAAGATGAGAGATTATTACAATGCACTATAGCATAGCTTCTTCCCTAAAATAGTTAGAAGCATGCCTTTGGGGCAGGAACTATATAATCTACCCTCTACTGCAGAAGTAACAGTCTTCCAAACCAAATGTCTGCCCTGAAGATGTTAATTCATAATTTCTTTTCTGCCTGATGACATCTTGGGTCTTCTTGCTGTGGTACGAATGCTAGAATGGGGAATATTTCATGTTATCCTAAATGCTCCTTGATTGAACTAGAACCAGTCCTGCAGAAAGTCCACAGAGAGCTTCCAGCAACAGATCACGTCATCTTCAGTCGTATCTTGTGGATGCAGGTTACTAAAAGTGCTTGTGTTTATATTAGCAAACTGAACGGATCAGGGCCCAGGGTATGTCTTCAGGAGACAAGCATCATCTCTAGTATGGTGTAGCTGGCTACCCAGACTTTGTGCTGGGAGAGGTGGGCTAATAACTCTTCAGAAACACCAGAGAAGGACTTCAAGCCCCCAAACTTGTTGACTGAGAACATCATTGTCATAATGTTGGACTACACATAATTGTGAGAATGGGCTGCTGTAGTTCACTGATTTCTCACCTGTGTCGGTGGAAGGTCTCTAGCTGAATCTCAAATGGCATCTTGGTCTTAGTTCCCTCGATGAATTTGGAGAGAAGTCGATCCTCTATGGTTGTGTTTCACTTACGGTTCTCTTGGGAAGCACATGCTGTTCAATTGCTGCTCATATAGACACTTGATTTTAATGTGACCCTATAGTATGGAAGCCGCTTATAAGTATGGAAGAAACTGCAGAAGATTATGGAGCAGAAAGTTAAAAATATACTTTCTGTCATCACGTGGGGTCCATGCTCAGTTGAACACCCACTAACTATGATGTACAGCCCCAGTAATACGTTTTCCAGCACCACTGAATGAAAATGATGAAAAATAACAATAGATTATCTATTATGTTTTTCTTTTTTTTGATGACAATTAGTGTATTAAAAACTGATCTGTATGATCATTAACGTGCACCAGTGCATGCCATCTGTCCCTTGGCACTGATAACTCAAGCAAGACCGATACCTACATCATCTACTTTCATGCCTTTTTTTTTTTTTTTTTTCAATATCACTTTCAATTATTTTCTTTTTAGGAACGATTTTCAGTATTTAATTCTCTATGTTGAATAAATGCATTCACAAATCCAAGAAAACAGCGTTTGAATTCTTATTCATGTAAACACATCTGTCTTGTGTGTTTGTTACTTAGCCTGCTCAAAATGGAAACCGAATTTCTGAATGCATTTACAGAGAAAGTGGGAGCGTGGAGCAGCATCGTTGGATTGCCCAGGAAATGCTCTGAGAGCTCTGTGCCCCCTGTGGCCTTTACATCCCCAGACTTGCTTTGAAAAAAAAATAAAAATCCTTGACACAAGACAGGGACTGGTGCACTCTAACATCCCATTCAGATGAGAGTCAGGAATGTGCCTCTGCCTTTCCTCCCTTTTCTTTGGCTACACAAATTCCCAGTGGTTTGTCAAGCCGTTTGTATTTCATTTTAAAGCATAAGGCTCAATCAGTCAGTGACCACTGGAAACCTTCCAAATACCAGTTAAACCCCAGTCTGAAACATGCTATTTTTTCCTTCTTTGAAACCCTCAAAACAATGCAAGAGATCTGCTTTCACTCTGTATCCTCAGTAAAGTCATGTATCGCTGATTAATTTCTGGTTTTCATTTTCTACAGTTGTTTTTGCCCCTTTTCTCATACTTCATTTCCATGCACTGTCATCACAGAAATTGCTATCGAGACTCCTTTGCTGTAACAACTTTTTATGGGCTTTTCTCAAGAAGTGCAGCAGAATCCCCGGGTGCTCTCAGACCTGAGTCGGTTGTTATAGTAATAGCTTTTAAAAATGCTGTGGCCCCTGAGAATTAAAGGCTGGCTTGCTAAACCCATTTTTTCAAGCTCTCCCCCACGCCAGAGTTCTGCTATGCTGGGAGACCTAATGCAGAGGGCGGGCTTGCCACATAGGAATTATATACTAATATATAATTAGTATATTATTTGCATGCTGTGGTGTTGCCCTAAAGAAAGCTTATAGGTTGTTTAATCTCGCTGAACACAGGCTTTGCTGTAGACCATGGCTTGCTGCAGTCAGTGGCAGAAAAACTAACCATGAATCTGCAACGTGTAGGCTACGTGACAACTGTACCGGGAAGGAGCATCTTTGAGGAGCATTTTTAGGTTCCAATCAAAGGCCCGGGGCCAACGTGTTCACGCTCTACGGGCAAGGGGAAGCTGACAATCGCTTGGAAAAGAACCAGGCCTTGGAGTAAGTTGCTGTATAATGGCCTATTCATTAGCACTTTGGTTTTTAGAGAATTGATTGCAGCATCGCAAATACATGGC
>VZRU01005203.1:225287-242418 GCA_013398155.1 Pedionomus torquatus | reverse complement strand
GGGGGGGGGGGGTAACCTTACAATCCAGCTGCTTTCTCCAACAACAATGCTTTTTCTCCGTTATTCTTTCATAGCACACCACCATAGATAGCTTCATTGTTTTCTTCTCTTGGATCATTTCCATTTATTGTACTGGAAAAATCTATGCTGGCAATTAATATCACCCAGACGTCCCCACATACTATTGTTATATTCTATACGTTCTCGGTTTCAACAGAGTTATTGCTTATTTATATCTGGGTAAAAAGGTTCCAAATGGGACCTAGCTTCACATTTTCAGGTGGTAAAGGAAAGATGCAGCTGGAAACTGTAAGTTCACCAAGTTTATATCTAGCCGATTATTTTATTCTAATTTTAACCTGTGGTAAGAAAAAAAAAAAAAAAAAAAAAAAAAGACTGGATATTTTGAGTTCACTGTGTTTTCATCCTTATGAATAACTGGCATATTACTTTGCCAAACGGCACTGTAAATCCACGATGGAAAATGTTATGCAGAACCTCTCATTTCTCTTCAGAATAAGATGTAGCTCCTTACTGAGGAGAACACTTGATTTAAAACTTATGCAACCAGAACCTAGACACGTTGACTTATCATGTTTGTCAAACAATGAAAGATGCTAAGTGTGCAGGAAACAGCAACATCATAATCCTAAAATACAAACAGACAATCCACAGAAAGATCTTTTTCCTTAATACTAACATATGAAATATCAAGGCTGGAAAAACTGCTGTGAACAACAGTATTCTAAAAGTAAAGCTTCTAGATGGAGGTAGACTGGAATGAATTCAGAGAAACAGCAAAGTCTATGAAAGGACTAAGATTTATGAAAAAATAAGAAGTTTTATACCAAACCTAATCCAACAGTGGCTGAGGGGCCTGAGAACAATCTTAAAGTAATGAGAGGCTTAAGTGCAACAGAAAAGGAAAAGGGATTCTGCAGTGGAATATTACCAGGGAGATGGAACAAGATGGAAGAAAAAAGTAATTTAAACTTAATCTGATGAATAACTTTATAATAGAGAGATCTGTAAAGTCCTGGAACAGTTTTCCAAGGGTAGTAAATAACTTCACATTTAAGAGATTGAAATTCAGTTTTGACAGAANAATAATAATAATAATATAGAAAGGAGGTGAGGGATCAGAGGAGAAAGATGGAATACCAGTAACTCCCAGTTAAGGACAGACAGATAAAAATTCAGGATGCGTAGTAGCAAGTTAAGTTTGTGTTAGTTAAGATCTGAGACAAAAGATACAAGATGGTGAGAGCCCATCTTGACACCTGCCCCTCTGTGGGTGTACAGAGAAAGTAATTTCCAATAATATATTAACTGGACTAAGGTGGGATGGCTGATGACATCAGAGTCTTTCCCAATACCATTGAAATGTACGGATTCTCTATGAAACTTTGCAGTTCATCTCTAGTTCCTCGAAGGGACATGAAGAGAAGGAGGCACCGAGCAGGATGAGAACTCAGGGTGGGCAGGTCTGTCTGCCACCTGCACAAGGGGTGGCAGCTGGAAAATTAGACTATGCAGAGTTAAGATGTAGAAGGGGAAACATGAGGTAAGTGGTGATGTGAGTCATTCTGACACACCATTAATTATGTTTCCAGCCCTGGAATGAGATTGTGTCAGTCCTGTATGGTTGTCAAGGTGGAAAGTGCCAGCACAGACCTGCGTGTGTGTGTGTTAAGAGAGGCTTCCAAAGGAAATTAGATGAGGCTGAAGTGATTCCTTATGGCTGAGTTACATGTCATCTTCCCCTGGTAGAAGGAACAATATTGGACAAATAGTCTCTGAGTATGAGGTAAAGCTTGGGTTTCACCTCACCTTTAGTCATCTGAAATCCAATGGGGTTTCCCCGCACAGGTTCCAGGCTGGATGGGGCTTTGAGCAACCTGCTCTATTGGGAGGTGTCCCTGCCCATGGCAGGGGGGTTGGAACTGGACGATCTTTGAGATCCCTTTCAACTCTAAACATTCTATGATTCTATGAAAAGGAAGAAGCAGGTTTCTCTCTAGGGAGAAGATGATGCTCCCATGGAATGCTTTGTGTCTCCTCTTTTGGACACTGTACTGGGATAGGGAGCTTTACCTTCTGACCATGTTGATCCTTATTTGTTGTCAATAAAGAGGGCCCACACAATATTTATACATCTGGGAACTGATTTTAAATCCCCACACCTGAGTAGCAAGCCATTCAAGCTAGGAAGCTCTTTACCATTAGGTAGCTGAGATATCTGCACAAGNCTTAAGTGCAACAGAAAAGGAAAAGGGATTCTGCAGTGGAATATTACCAGGGAGATGGAACAAGATGGAAGAAAAAAGTAATTTAAACTTAATCTGATGAATAACTTTATAATAGAGAGATCTGTAAAGTCCTGGAACAGTTTTCCAAGGGTAGTAAATAACTTCACATTTAAGAGATTGAAATTCAGTTTTGACAGAAGAGTATAAAAATACTCCTGTAAGCAAGTATAAAATCGATATTTAAACATTACAATTAAAAGAGGCTCATAACAGTCCAAACTGAATGTATTTACTTTCTTAATGTTTGCATCCAGGTATTATATCTGAGAAGATTTTTGTGACAAGAAATAGATTGACCCTTTCAGTTTTGTATAAAATTGGAACAACCCGTAACATTTGGCTGCTAAACAAAACCTAATATATACCGATTATACTTTCTTTGGAAGGTCTTCAAACCTTCTGTTTCCAAAATATTAAATATTAAATAATAATAATCATAACAACAACANAATTAGACTATGCAGAGTTAAGATGTAGAAGGGGAAACATGAGGTAAGTGGTGATGTGAGTCATTCTGACACACCATTAATTATGTTTCCAGCCCTGGAATGAGATTGTGTCAGTCCTGTATGGTTGTCAAGGTGGAAAGTGCCAGCACAGACCTGCGTGTGTGTGTGTTAAGAGAGGCTTCCAAAGGAAATTAGATGAGGCTGAAGTGATTCCTTATGGCTGAGTTACATGTCATCTTCCCCTGGTAGAAGGAACAATATTGGACAAATAGTCTCTGAGTATGAGGTAAAGCTTGGGTTTCACCTCACCTTTAGTCATCTGAAATCCAATGGGGTTTCCCCGCACAGGTTCCAGGCTGGATGGGGCTTTGAGCAACCTGCTCTATTGGGAGGTGTCCCTGCCCATGGCAGGGGGGTTGGAACTGGACGATCTTTGAGATCCCTTTCAACTCTAAACATTCTATGATTCTATGAAAAGGAAGAAGCAGGTTTCTCTCTAGGGAGAAGATGATGCTCCCATGGAATGCTTTGTGTCTCCTCTTTTGGACACTGTACTGGGATAGGGAGCTTTACCTTCTGACCATGTTGATCCTTATTTGTTGTCAATAAAGAGGGCCCACACAATATTTATACATCTGGGCACTGATTTTAAATCCCCACACCTTAGTAGCAAGCCATTCAAAGCTAGGAAGCTCTTTACCATTAGGTAGCTGAGATATCTGCACAAGGCTGGTAGATATGGCAAGAGAAAGCACAAGGAGACCCCATATTTCTGGCACAGCTGCTAAAGGCTGGGCAAGAGACTGCAAGGTCCAAAATGGTGCCAAATGCTTATGTTTAGGCAGAAGATTTGCACCATGTACTGGTCTGTAGACTGAGTCCCCAAGTCCACTGACTGTGCTGTCTGAATTCGTTGGGCAATATGAAGTTTCCCCACAGTATGCTCCCGAAATAAATCTTCTAATCCAGCAGCACTTTTCTACCCTCAGTGTCCACTTAAATTGGGATTACCTCACACTGACTGATGTAGAGGGGTTCTGTGGTTTATTTTAGAATTATATTGCAATGATAATTTTCTTCAATATTTTGCTTCGCTCCTAACCTACAGAACTGCCTAATTCTCAGAGATCACACCTATGGCAAGTGGTCCTAAAGCACCAAAATTCTTGCACAGGCTACATGTCCTTTGACACACACAACTGTAAAGAAGCATGAGGCAGGTCAGAAGGTTTTCAAATCAGAAGCAAAGACAATTTGAGAAATCTTTCGGTTTTCTCCTTTTCACCTCTGTACGCTGGATATGCAAGTGCTCTCGGGCAAGACTTCCCAGTCTTCTACTGATGGGAAACACATGTGCAGAAAATACACTGGAGAAACAGTTCAAGAACATGTTATTCTAGGAGAAACATTATTTATACGATCCTGCCAAAGATATCAAGACTTTAGGTAATTGGCAGTGTGCGCGCTCTCTGGGCAATTCAGTACCCACCACGAAGCAAGCGAAAGTTCCTGTAAGTATGAAAGATCTTTATTATTTAGGACTCTCCATTATGTGTTTTTCTCCCCTTCTTTCATGGGTTTTATGGTTAAAGTGAGCCGCTCTGGGTCAATGCAAATGAACATTTAGAAGATTAGCACTTTCATGTTGTGAGACCCCGAGCCCACATCTCCCAAGTGCCCTGACTCCCATCCTTACCATGAGTGAAAACCATTAACGCTGGAACTGCTGGAGAGTTTTGGAGTGTTGCTGAGCACATGGAAGCAGAGGGATGTGAGCCGTGAACGCCAGCCATCCCTCACCCGCTCTCCGGACCATGTGGACACAGTGCAGTGAGCTTGAGAACAAGCCTGTTGCTTGTTCTGCAAGTCTGATTTGTAACTGTAGCTTTTGGCACAAAGATTCATAAAGAAAATTTTGGAAACTTCTGTGTGAGTCAAAGGGTTTCTCTTCATGTTGACAAGTCTGAAGGCACTAAAGTGTCCAGGTGTCCACCAACTGCTGGCCACCTTGCAGAGAATATGAAGGGATGATATGGAACTTTTTGGATTTTCTCAGTACTGCTGGAGATTACTTGAGTACAAAAGAGTCAAGACATATGGGCAGATTATGGAACTTACAAACAGAATTGGAAAAACCAAAGCGTATCTTCAAAACCCAAAGGGATAAATAAGACATTTGAAGAGAATAGTCTGCAAGAACCCACCCCAGGAAAAGTTACAGACATAGATACAGAGGAGAGAACTGAGAAATTATTTAGCTTAAACTTAGTAGACATCAGACAGAGCTAAAAAGGCCTTCAGAATTAGGTAGGAAGACAAATTATCGTTACACTAAAATAATAAAGATTATCTATTAAAAAATGGAAAGACCAAACAGAATGTTGTTCAACAAACCAACAGCAGTGCAGTTATCTGTTCTCCTGACAGGAAAATGAAGAATCCTGAATCAAAAATAAACAAGATCACATGGTCAAAAGAAAAGGCCCTTTTGGAAGTGATTTATCACATCAACCAATGACTTTACAACATCCTGTTTTTCAGAGGTCTTTCAAGCTCTTGGGGCTTCAAGAAAGCACCTAAAAGAGAAGAAGCTAAAGGTAATCTTGGTCTAATGCTAACTGAGGCTTAGGAACCTCTCCATGCAATATAATATCTTTGTGTGTTCAGTTTTCTGGTATCACAACAAAGGTAGATAGGATGGGAAACAATAATAAATAATCAATAATCAATAGGACAGGAATGACTAACTATTCAGAGTCCAATCAAATTTTATTTTAATAAAGTCAAGCTGAGTGTGTCTTGTCTGGGAGACGAGACTACGGGTTCTGTGTCTGGGAGAAATTTATGAGGGGAGAAATTTATCTGGCAAGCGGAAAATGAGGCATTGACAACTGCCTCAGTATGAAGTATTAAAAAAAAAAAAAAAGAAAAGAAAAAAAGACAAACTTCTGGATGTACATGGAGAACATTCAGTAGAAGATAGGAAGCGGCCTTGTTCTATAAACTACACCATTTAAAACATTTGTTAAATGATGTATCCAGCTCTCTTGTACACATTTCAGAAAATACTTCTAAACAATGGAGAGAGTTCAAAGGGGAACTACAAATACAATCCAGGGCAGGAAAACAAATCTTTCACTAGGAAGCTTAAGAAACTTCATTTCTTCAGCTTGCTGCAAAGAAGGCTAAGGCACAAGGCCATCTGATGAAAACAGCTCCTGATTCACAGTCTTAAGCTGTCCCAATGCCTCTGCTTGGAACTATTATTCCCATCTCTTTGAGAAGATCGGAGAAAGCTTGTAGTAGGCTTTATATGTGGCTTGCCAGTAAAAGAAAATAGAAAATTAAAATAAACACTAGCATACTAGCATTTTGAAGTATTTGAGTTCAACAATGTTTTGGCATAGGATGAAGCACCAGAAATGCCTAAATCTTCTATCTTACTGCATGCTCAGGTTATCCAGATGGCAGGAGATGTTCTAGTGAGAACCACCTATTTTACTTCTTTCTGTGTACTCAATACATCCCTAACATCCCTTGCTTTTTGGGAGTAGAAGACGTCAAATGCAAACTGCCAATACTTTGGAAAACTTATCATCCAAAATATTATTAAAGAATATGCATTCATTGGTCTGAAATTCTTCAATTTGCATGTTTACTGATCATCTCGGTCCCATTTCAGGCTCCTCACATTGCACAGAGAGAGAGGAGGAAAAAGTGAGGGTTACGTTTGGTATAACAATTATTTTAAGTAACTTGAATCATGGGCTGTGTCAGTCACTGTCACAGTGTCTCAGCTGGATAAGGGGGAGTTTTTTTCAGTCATTGCAATCGATTGTCCATGAAAGCCGAAATTATTATAACAATTTGATAACCTATCTATGATTACAGAATGATAGACACCTAAGCCAGAGTTGGTCTTCTATCTATATGGCTCTAAAGAACTGTAGTCTGGAAGGCGAGCTGGGTATTCCCAGAGGGCCAGTGATTTCAAAAGCAGCTTTTAGCAAGACCTGCTGAGCTTCAGCTAATGTTTACATATCAGACAATTTGTGCAACAGCATTACCAGCCAAAACTGCCTGCATATGCAAGGAACAAAGTCCAGCTGTTCTTTTTTTATTTCCCTTGAGGTTCCCCTCTCTCAGATAAACAGACATTTTCCCTCCCACCATATTCAATCCTAGCATAATTCTAATATGAAATGAAGCCAGTTGAGCCAAACTTTGCAATGATCATTTGCTTATTAGCTTTCCTTTCCTAGCTGTTCACTTGTCTGGATCTGTGGTGGTGGATAACCAAAGTCACACCCTAACTCAGATATGCAGATGCTTTGCTAATAGAAATGTCACTGCCCTGTGGCAATGCAACTGTCCTTGACTTTTTAGGAGTCCAGGAGTCTCACCCTTCTTTTCCTCCCACCATTGATCTAGTCATTATGAGAAAGTGAATTAATTGCTGGGGAGGACAATTTATGGAACACTGTTTAGCTGCTGTTTGCCTACGTTGCAAATGACCAGCTCAGGAGAGACTCATCCATCTGTGGATGACGCGTTTTAGTGCAAAATCTAATACATATTTCCATCCCAGATGGCCCTTTATTCCACAGGTTGGAGCATATTAGGAGGCAGGTGGATAAATGATTGCTTTGGAAATCCCCTGGAAGCTGAGTCAAACCCTGAATAGTTCTGCTGGATGCCACCACGCTAGAGGGCTTCTCCCCTTTCTTTCAGAAAAGAGACTTGGTAAGAGATTCTCATCTCCCGTCTTGCCCAGCAAAGGCAAAGGAGATGCAGAGTCACCAGATGCGAAGAAAGTCAACCTCCCTCCAACTCCACGATGATCTGATCCAACTCTCATGCAAGTCAACTGTTCCTCTCTTACATCGATGGGAGATGAATGTTGACAAAGCCTTCTCCCTTTTCTCTTTGTACTGGAGCTGGCGGATACCCACATCATGGCAGAAATCCTGTTGGAGTGAGGCTTGTTGAGTGATTGAAAGGACTACTATTTGAAATGAAACAGACAGATGCCTGATTTTTTTTTCTTTTTCTTCCTTGCTCAGAAAATCTTGTCCGTTGAATCTCTGCAGCCTACAAACTCCTGCAATTCACTCAAAAGCAGTTAATTCAAGCCACTCTCCCTACCAACAGGTATTCAGGTTTTAATTTTATATGACTACTGTTGACTTAATATTACTTGGGTTTTCCCTTACAAACCTTGTTTGCCAGAACCTGTTTCTTTTAAACAATCTCAGGGAATATGGTGATATTTTTGTTTTTATTTTTATTCACTTTCTGAATTTAACAGATCAATGCAATACCTTGTGACTATATGATTTAATTGGATAACCAGTAACGAGCACATAGATTGTATTCTGATAGCCCCCCGGGGAGAAAAAGCTTGAAAAATTCTGTGTGATATAAAAACACACTTTTACAGCCGAGTATAAATACTTAGTTTTGAATTACTGAGAGCTCTGAAAACCCTGATGGGGGATATAATTATCTCAGCCTTCATTGAAAAAAAGGGAATGAATGCCCAAATTAAGGGTGTGGCCCAGCTCTCTTTATGCCACATTAGCCATAGCGGGTCTGTCTTTTACCGTCCGTTAAAGGAAAGTTTCTGCCCAGCTTGCTGACACACACCACCACACAATGTGCACATTCGTCATCTATTTCTGTCCAGGCCAAAGGCTTTATTTTAAGTCACTGCTCCCTGAGCATGTTTGAGTCTCCTCTGAGTATAGCCCCTGACCTCAGTTTACCTGTACGACGGGGACTGTTCAGTGCAGGGATGGCACTAGATGCAGCCATGTGTAAAACCACTACGGCCCATCGGAAAAGCTAATTTCATGCTCAGGATCACTGTTTTATGCAGCATCAATGAGTTGGTGTGGATGCTCTCAGTGTCAGTGTGGTGCTAGTTTGCCTTTACAGTGTGCAGATCCACGTGCACTTAATACTTGAGCCTTATTTCCTTTCAACATTAGGAAGAGATGGAAAAATAGGGGGGAATATGATAGGGACTATTCTCTACTGGTGAGATGAGAAATTAATTACATAACCACAAAACTGATGTATGACTTTGGGAAAGACCCAAACTTTTAGTGCTTCCTTGATCTCAGCTTTGTTTCTCTGAAAGCAAACTGGGACTTAATATAATTCATAAACTCCTTTGGGGGATCTTTTTCAGCTGTAGCTCTCAGAGTGCTTCTGCCACACCTTAGCTCATTTGTTCTTTGGCAAACTTTCTAGATGGTTCTGTGCATTGATGCTTTTCTGTAAGGAAGGAAAATGATCCCTGTAGATACTCATATAATGAATGTGAATTTATCTAGTATTTTTACTGCAAGGAATAGTTAATCTCTCCCCAGCTGTTTTTATTTATTTATTTATTTATTTTACCTTCAGGTGGGATCCCAAGCTGTAATGATGCTAAGGTATTTGCAACGATTGTTATCATGCATCCAAAGTGGATATATTAACAGACTTCAAGAGTCAAGTACCAAAGGTGCTTATTTCCTTCAGCTGGCTGTAAGGGAAATAAGTGCAACTAACATAATGGTAGTTTTTTAATTACAAAAGTTAAAAAACTTTTGTTTTAAGGCTTGTGCACAGGTGAGTCGCAAGAGATATTTCATTTCTCGACCTTAGTCAAACTTTGAGTTTGACTCAAGGTTTGAGCAGGGGAGAACGATATCAATCAGGATTATGAAACGACAGTAAGTGCCTGACTGTTGGAAAACTACACCTGAGAGAGCAAAGATTCATTGCCAAAATTGAGGATGCTATTGAGATAGTGGCTCTGCTAGTATCTTCTTCTGTTATTTTCAATTGGTTTATGTTTTGAGTGATGGAGTAGTGATCAGGCATTAAAGCAGCAAACATTACTGAGGTAGAAGGGGTGGTTTATTGGTTAGAAGGGGCAACACCTTGCAGGAGGTGAAAGATTAGAATTTAGGATCAACTGTGTCAATTGTAAAACTGGTCTGAACAACAAAGAAGTTTATTCTGTAGAGAAAATTCACGGTGTTATAATCGTACAAACACCAGATAAAGGACTACGGATGCAGAAATCAAGAAAATCAGAAGAGGAAAGTTTTTAAGAAAGCAAGTTGATTAGTCTAGAAAAAATAAGACTAATAAATTTTTAAAACCCTGCACAGTTTTGAGAGAAAGGGAATAAATTATTTTCCAAGACACATGTTGTTGGGCTCTAATTGCAACAAAGGAGATTTGAGAAGTTTGGATGCTGGGAAACCTTTCTAGTGGTGAGCACTGGAATTGGTCATCTAAAGGGGGACAAAAATCACTAGCCTTGAGGAAGGTCTTTAAGGCAGCCTAGATAAACTGCTGTCAGGAGGATTGTAAGTGTAATTGGAGATGTAGAAAGGACAAAGTAATGTCCCAAGATGCTCCATTTACTGTGAGGTTCTGGCAGAGCATTCTGTAAGGCATGCAAGCGCTCTGCCTATGGTTACTTGTTTTATTGCGTTATTTCTGCAGTCTCTGTTAAGATGGTGAGTTGCTTTGCTGCTGCAACGTGATCTCACAGATTTGACAAGTCCGGCTAACACTTCACAGGCTGCTGTTCTGTGATAAACCTGACAAAGTTCACCTCAGGGCTTTTTCCTGCTTGGGAAATAGGTCACAAGTTTCCCCTCAAGGTCTCCTTTTTATTTTCGTATCAGCTCAACATCCAGTGACCTATAGCACTTGGCAGTCAAAAGAAATTCACTATTATGAAGAAGTGTCTGATGTTGAATCAGCACCTCAGACTGTGCCAAAGACAAGCTGTGAGCCTGAGCAGTTGAGCTGTGGTGAAACAAAGCAGACAGCAATGGTGAAATCTGGGTAATAAAACTCACAAAAATTACATAAACATGCCTCCCTCACAACAAAAGATCAAACAACCAAATAATCAGCATTGCTCAGTGCAACTTTTTGCAGCTTCTGGCTTCAAAGGTTGAACCTAAGTTCTCCTGGACATTAGAAAACTAACTGTGATCCATATTGCAATTTTTCCTATAAGCAGTAACAATGGTTTATTCACCTCTCGGGTTTGTAATGAGCTACCAAGGCTTTCATTAGCACAGTCACTGATGTGTCATGCCCAATATTCCTGGCAGACTTGCTATTTTATGTAACACAATGTGCAGGGGGAAAAAAAAAATATGACAAAAAAGAATTGGTCAACCTCCCAGTGATGCACTGGGCACAGGAAACTCAACAGGACAATTGTTGCTAAATATATTTGCTTAGAAAACAAAAAAATAATAATTGGAATTTAACCCTCAGTGTGGTGACATTTTCTAGGATAGCTGGAGAAACCAACCATTTCACAAGACAACTGCAATTAAATAGCACATATGTGAGAAGTTTTGTTTGGAGAAAGGCCGAAGATTTTCTCCCATTTTACGGTGAGAAATTCATGCTTCCTTTCTCACAAAAATTACTTGCTCCAAAAAGTGTGTTGAGATTTGTTTTATTCACATCCATTGCTACTCTCTAAGGGACACTGGTTGCTGTATTAATGCTGCTGCAGGTTGCCTGCTGCTAAGCAGCAGAGCGTGTGGTTTCTCTTTCCAGCATAAGCTTGGGAAGAAGAAATGCCCATTTTGGAAGATGCCTGCAGACAAAAGATGCTCCTGATGAAAGCCAACTTTTCTGTACCCTTGCTCTAGCACTACATGTGGTGTTTCAGAAGAGGAGACAAGGGTAAGGACCTCATGGTTCATAATGACACCTCCTTTGGAGAGACACTGATGTCAACTTGGTGGCACAAGAGAATCAGAGAGAAAGAAAAAATCTGGTTCCTGATGCAGACTGGTTTAGCAGTAGCCTGGGGAATTCCCTTTTGTGTCCCAGTTGGAAGGCAGTCATCTTTATTATTTCATGTCCCACAAGTGTCAAAAAAGGATAATAACAGTTCTTTCACTGACATATTTGGCAGCTGTACAGCTCTCACGGCCATAGAATTGAGATTTCCAGAGAAAGGTAAGTGCTGGCTCTGGAGCTAGGCAGCCTGAGTTGTTGTGTGAATGGAGCCAACGGAGTGTAGATTTCTTTAACCGAGGACCGTGATCACATCCTGAAAATGCCCATGCCATGCATTCCCGAAGAGGCAGACAAAGGACACCAGCTTGGTTGGAGAAATTTTCATGGTAGATACCTACAATAAGGGGAGATGAATGCCACCCACACGGCTTTGTTGTACTTGTGATGAAGAATCACGCTGTGCTAACACATTCCTAACGCCACTGTGTGTATTTTCAGGAAGTGCAGAAGGGTCTGCTACTCTCAGGTTAGAGAACAACCTGAAATGAAATTTGAAGTAAATTGTCCAAGGACACTTGTGAGTCATTTTCTCTTCAGATGCCTTCGATACCTCCTTCAAGAAAAAACAAGTTTTAAATCATCACCTCTATCTATCTGGATTAAGTTGGTCATTGGTGTAAGTAGGTTTTCCTCTGCTGATACAGAATTTAATTCATTTATTTGTACAATCACAGATTTTGTCACGTCGTATCTTCACTGATAAACTTTACTCTTTTGTTGTCTTACAGTGGCCTGGAGGGAAACAAGAAAAGAAAAAGGAAAATGAAGAGCAGAAACTGGGAAGTGCTGTAGAAGGAAGGGTCACATATCTTCTCTTCTATAGGAAACATAGTGAAAATTTAAGATTAAAAAAAAAAAAAGGATAAGAAAACAAAACAAAATCCATCAAAGAGAATTATGATAGCTAGGTGAACACAGAGGAGTGTACAGATTGATTTGTTTCCTTATGAAAAGGAAAAAAAAATCGATCAGTCATTAGAACTTGCTTTGATTTCACTGAATCATGAAATGCCCAAATGAAAATTGATCACATGAAATTTATGCCTTTGATATTTGCTCGTCACGGGGTGAAACACCATCTTGGCCCCCGGCACAGCAGGTGATTCATGTGCTTGATAAACAACTACTGATCCTCCCCAATGAATTTCTGAGAAGTTAGGTCCAGCTTTACAAAGGGATTTAAGCATCCAGCTCTGTAAGAGGATATTGAGGGTTCTGAGTTTACTTACCGGGAACAGAGTCAGCCGAGTAGATAGGGAGGGAATTTTGAACAGTTGACATAGGGAGCAAATGCAGGCTTGGATCAGTTGGTAACAAATGCTGATTGGGGTGGGGAGTAGGAGGGGAAATGCAAAAATCCTCCATCTTGCCTGGATTTAGGAGTTTTAAATCAGGGATTCAGTTTTAAACCCCTCCCACTTCTTGGATAACTTACTCATGCTGTCAGGTATCAGTACTGCTCAGTCACACCTCTTGCAGAGAAATCCCCAGGTGTCTTTACTCCACCACCATGTCGTACCATTTACATTAGCAAAATGGAACTGGTTCTCCTTCTAGCCAGAAAGCAAAGTGAGCCCATGAAGCAGCTCCTGAATATTGGTGTAAATCTGTTTAAGTCAGTGATTACTCTTCCAGGAAACCCAGCCTCTGAACTCTTTCTGTATGGACGGCCCTGAGCAAAATATATGGGAAAATATTTTCATTCCTGACAGCAGGGCTGGATTCCTTTCCATTTCTGAGATGCTGAGACAAGAATATATGGGTCCTCTAGCTCTTCCCTGCTGCATGGCTTTGCTCTTCTCCATGGTGGTGAGAGTCAGTGATGCCTCAGAGGGGTCAAAGTCTATGGGCAGAAGGTAAGAACTGCTGTTGCCTCTGAAACTGAGTAATGTAATTTTCCTAGCAATTGCTGCTTGCCTGCTAAAAGACTTGGCTGGCAGGGTCACAGGATAACTAGTTCTTCTCAAGAGAAGAATAATTGTAGTTTGCTGAGGTTCCCCTGGTCCTTCCGACCATTCGGTTTCTGGACTGACGTACGTTCCCTCTGCCCTTGGACTTTGGCTGTTCCTTCACCTAAGTGGAAAATTCCCAGAGAAGTCATGTTCGCCAAGACCAAATTCACAGTCACTGACATTTGTTACTTGTTCAAATAGTAGTAAGATCCTGAGCAATTTGACATGTGGGAGCACAGAACAAAGCCTACCGCTTAACCAACAAGTACATTTGTTTTCTGACTGAAATGTTAAGTGGGAATTGTGCTACAGCCCTTCAAAACCTGATTTGTTTCAGACAAAAAATGTGTTGGCCCTGGGATCTTGGCAATTAAATATCCGGTACTGTGAGCTTGATTTTTCACTCTACTGTCTCTAGTTTTACAAAATTAGAGAGCTGTTGAGAGTGCAAGGGTTTAAATCATCTGTGAAGAATCACCCCTCAGCTCGAAAGCTACTTTCTCCCTCTTGTTCCCATCAGATATGTTCTGCATTGCCTTTCCTAAACACTTACATCAGGTTGGCAGTCATCTCTGTTTCTAAATACATAATTCCAGAAAAAACAAAAGCCTATCGTTGAGTGTGGTTTGGCACATAAGCTAAAACCATGCCCAGAAGAGGTGTCTGCTCAAAACCCAGCTCATCTGATATCCAGGATGCTGGATTTTGCCTTAGAAAGGTTCATGGTGGTTTATGGGGATGGGGCACACGGGCTTCCAATAACTTGGCCAAGTGCTGGGGTGTTTCCCATCAGCTGGAGAAAGGTGGGATGGAGTTCATTTTGTGGAAGAGTTAGACCTGCATTGTGGAGGACATTTCTGAAGAGGTCCAACTGATGTGTTGCTGCCCTATTCGTGCCTTCTCTCTCTTTTTTTCCTCATTTTACTGTTGATTCAATTTGTCCACTCTGCCAATTCCCTCTACTTGTGCAGAATATGTGTTCTTTTGTGGCCGTTTCCCTCTGTTTCTCCACTTGGTGGTTCTTCAACACATGAAGGACCATGTTGTTTCTGCTATCTCTCTGAGCCGTGCTGAAGGCATGGAGACCCTGGGTGTCATCACCAGGCAAGCAATTAATACCAATACAGCAGTGATGATCGTGATTTTGTTCACATCAGACTGTAGATGGGTCAGATTGGCTGACAGCTCCACATTTTTCTTTTAGATGTATGTTTTTCCTGTTTATATGTAATGGGTTTGGTCTTTAGTGTATTTCAGCTTATTTTTTAATTTTTTTTTTTCAGTCTGCTTGATAAGTTTATTGATTTATACCTTTCTAATGGCATCTAGTTCCAAAATATCAAATGAGAGTTGGGTAGTAGCTATAAAAAGACAAATGAAGAGTCTCAGGATGAAAACCTAAGTGTATTAGCTAAGTCAAGAAGGGTGACCAATCTACTGCTCTCAAGACACATTGAATTTGTACTCGGGGAAGCATTTTGCAATCCTTCCCCAGCCTATTTTCTTGGGTTCTAGAAATTTTCCTGTGAGGGATTCCTTCTCACCTTATCATTACCAGTACAGAGGCTGTTTGGTCATCCAGATCCTAATTGTAGGAAGAAGTGAGTAAAGAGGGAATTTCCTGTGGCCACAGCTGAACATCTAGGCAGCTCCATCCCACAGGTGCCAATTTGGGACATATGGAAACTTGTAAACTATTCGTAGAGCTGTGCTTTCCCTAATTCCCTGAGGTGTGTGATGTATGCCTTGTGTTTTGGGCGTCTGCTTGGTAGGACCAGAGAAGCTGGTCCCTTATGGTCTTCAAGTCACAGAGACTGTTTGTAGTAAATCAACAGTTTCACTGATTAGATACAGCTAGCATCAACAATATCTTATAATAAAATTCCACCACGTACTGGGTTTGGTTAAATTTCAATTTCATTTTTTATTTGTCTGTCACGTGGTTCCTCACTGAAGTCCTGCTGTAATTAAGAGGGTAATACCAATAATTAATTTGTTCCTATTTCTTTGCCTTTTCCTTTTTTTCACTGTTTTTTCCTTTTTTTTCTGTTGTGTAAGTGTATTATAAAACAGAAGGAAATAAAATTGGTTATGTGGAAAATCAGAAACATCTGATGTCTAGAAAGAATAAAGACTTGGGGGACAACATGCTACAGACATCTGGATTTTTATTTAAACAGTCTTCAGCTTTGTATTTGAAATCGTCTTTTGAAAAGGGAATATATTTTTAAAAGCTTTCTTGATCGTCTAATGCTACCCAGGTGTGTATTTGATTTTATCTTCATAGTGACATATTGCCCAAGTGAAAAAATCTTGAATTAATTTAAGTGCAATTTAAAAGTTGTCACCGGTGCATTAAAGGAAGAAGAGGGAAGGGAAAAAAAAAAAAAGAAAAAAAAAAAAGAGGAGTCAGGGAAGTAGGCAGATTTTAAATACCTATCTTTGAAGAGTTGTGCCTGGGGAGTTAGTTTCTGACTTGGGATCAGACTTTGTGCAGTTTGAAGTCAGAGCAAAACCCTTGACTTAAAGATGAAGATACCACCAGCCGTTAAAGCAGGCAGAGATCTGATAACGCAGGGGTTAATGTGAGGCGTGTGTACAAGTCCTGCTGGGATCACACCAGAGGCAGGCAGACCTTTTGCTCCGAAAGATACTCTGGCACTGCCGGGAGATTCATTTTGCCTGCAAAATCAAGCGTGTAATTTCCCTTCTCCCTCGCTCTGCCCTTGTCCCTGTCTCTGGCCAGCGCTGGGGCTCAGCGGCAGCCGCCAGGCTCCCTGGTGACAGCCAGGACAGCCGACCTTCAGCAGAGCAGGGGAAGATACACTGTCACTGTAGGATGTGGGCTAGGAAGCTCCCAAACTGGCTTTTTTTTTTCTGCCTGTTTGGAGGAGTGCAGGAGAGCAAACCCGGGGAAACCCTGAGACACCTCTATGCTTGAAAGAAAAAAAGTGAAATTAAGGAAATTTAAAAAAAAAATAATCCCAAACCCACACCCAAACACAAACAACCCCAAATCACCTGCTCCTCAACATCTAAATTGCATCAATATAAAGCTCCCACTTTTCTTGCAGAGTTATGTTAGATGTACAGGGTGGCCACAGAGATTAGAAGCAGCCCCTCACCGTTCCCCAGTTACCACCAGCGTGTCTGAGCCACTGCAAATACGTGAGTTTTGTCCCTACAGCTGTCAGGCTTGGCAGCAGAAAGGCATCCCGAGCCAGCAGAAGAGTCCGTTCAACCTGAAACGGAGGGATTTAAGTTTCTAGAGGGTGGTGGTTTTAGTTGTCAGTGTTATTTACCGCTTTCGGATGTCATCCGCTGCCGGTGAAGCTGGGTGTGAATAACTCAGCAGCCCGCACAGATAACTTGCCTTTTTCTTTCGGTCCAGCTCGACACAGAAACCCCCTAAAAGCTGTCACTCCGATCCCTGTGCGGAATGATGATACAGGAGTTAAGGAAGTGAGTGTAAAATTCCTGAGGCGTTCGTAAAGACTTTTCCAAGGATTTTGAAAAGCCTCTTAAAAAACGGCAGCGGAGAACGAAGGCTGTTAAGGGAAGGGAAAAAAAAAAAAAAAAAAAA
>VZRU01005203.1:213013-225278 GCA_013398155.1 Pedionomus torquatus | reverse complement strand
GAAGCGGAAAACGAAGGGTCTTAAAGGAAAGGAAAAAAAAAAAAAAAAAAAAAAAAGGAAGAAAAAAACTTTGGCAGGCATACAGTATCTTACATCAATCTCACAGTCAGCATCTATGTAGATGTTCTTTCCTCCTTTTGTGCAACACCCCTTCCCTCCTACAGACCACCCAAAGCCCTATAAATAATCCAAGGACTGTATTTTTTCTCCAGATTTCTCTACAGACCTCAAAGGAAAAATATCAGGCAAAGGAAGGGAGAGAGGGAGAAGGGAAAGTGAGGAGGGGAGAGAGAGAGAGAGAGAAAGAGAGGAAAGATGGCTAGTGAATTCAAAAAGAAAATATTCTGGAGGGCAGTGGTGGCTGAGTTCCTTGCCATGAGTCTTTTTATTTTTATCAGCATTGGCTCGGCTCTGGGTTTTAGCTTCCCAGTGGTGGGCAACAAAACATCAACAAGGTCTCAGGACAACGTGAAGGTTTCGCTGGCTTTTGGGTTATCCATTGCTACCATGGCACAAAGCGTGGGCCACATCAGCGGCGCGCACCTGAACCCAGCTGTGACCCTGGGCCTCCTGCTGAGCTGCCAGATCAGCATCTTCAAGGCACTCATGTACATCATTGCCCAGTGCCTGGGGGCAGTGGTGGCCACAGCTATTCTGTCAGGAGTCACCTCCTCTCTCCCAAACAACCTCCTGGGGCTCAACTCGGTAAGTAGAAACTTTTAATTCCTCCTTTTTATTTTATTTATTTTTTTTTCCAGGTAGAATGGAAATATCTGTTACCTACTAAAGACAAGCGTGTGGGTGGTGGTGGGGGATGATGGTGGTGATGGCAACCTCAGATAGCCAATTGCTTATTGAGGTAGGGGACCCAATTCTGCCAGGGTGGATCTATGCCATAGGGATGCTCCTTCCCCCCCCACCCCCTCCCATTTCAGAGGTTTAGAACATTATGGTTGGAATCAGTTTTGCTTATGTTTGAGTTTGGATGTCTAAGTGGATGAAAGGTGCCTTTTGACACCAATTTAACACTGAAGTCACCGGCAGCTGCATGACTGAGTGCCTTTCATGGTTCAGAAGGTCTCAGGTCACAGGCTGATTAATGTGCATAAAGTTGTTTTTGCTTCTGTGAATGTGGTTCTTTTTCGGTACTGGGTTCGTGTAACCAGATGATGATGATGGCAATGAAAACTTCTGGGAACAGGGAGAGAGATGCGAAGCAAGAGAAACCTTATCACCAGAGGTGTGAGCATCACCTGTTGCATTAAGCAGGGTGCTTATATCCTGCCTGACAGAATTCCAGCTGTAATTTTGGCGTTTCTCCTTCTGCTAGGCAAAAAAAAAGGAAACCCCCCCAAATTCTCAGGTGTAGAGCTGGAGAAAGATGTGAAGCAGCTACCTCTACAGGAGGGCAGGTTTCAGCCCTCTCCCAGCCAGGTGCTCACAGCTATAAACCTTCATGCTGCATAAAAAACACCTGGCCACAACTCCTCCTCCTCAAAATGTTGTCATCTTACTGTTGTTGTACTACAAGAGGAGAATGAAACAGTTTTAAACTTGAAATCATCCCACTGTCTGAGGCAGTGCTACAGCCACAGCAGTACTCCCAGTGCTATCAATGGAAATTCCCTCCTGGTCACTTATTTCACCTGATTCTGTTAAGAACAAGTATTTCACATCTTTTCTATGGGCCCTTTTGCGTAGAATATTCCTGACTGCCATTTGAAACTTGAGCTGATTTGAAATCATATGCCCATTTGAAGTCCACAGGGTTATTTGGGACATAAGTCTGCAAATCCAATAGATCTTTAGACATCGCTTAGGCAAAAACGGGGAAGAAAGAATCAAAAAATTTAAACTAGCAAATAAAATAATATGGTTTTGCATGCAGTTAATTCAGAAAATGAGGCAGATTTTGAAAACATCCTAAAATCTGACCTTAATAAGGTGATTCCCGAGCAGCTCAGTATCATTCACCTTTGATTTACTCTGAGTTGGCTGCTTACCTCTCTTGAGCCTGGTGCCCGCAGCTCTTCTGTCCTGCCACTGTTTCAGAAATTTTGACAGGTTAACCCAAAACATTTTGGGGAAGAAGCGTGAATCACTTTATTAACTCCAGAAGGCTCTGGCTCTGTGTGTGATACGTGATCCTTCCCTCTGAAACCACTGGCAGAGGGAACTGCTCAACCGCGTGGGACAGGGTATCCGCCCAAGTGGTTTCCTCGAGAGGTCCAACTGCCATTAAACACGGGAGGTCTGGTTTTGGTAGCAATAACTTTTGCTCTTCCTCTTCTGCTTGCCACAAAATGCTGACAGCTGGTTCCTTCCTTGGTCCAAAAGCCCTGGGACAGGGGGAGTAGATGATAACCCCAAACTCTTCTTGCTCCTCAGTCAGTTACTCTCCAAGCTACAAAGACATCATCAAGCGCTCTGCACAAGGACACCTCAGAAGGGGAGAGTTTGGGGGTCCAGATGGAAAGATCAGGGCAGTAGTTGATTTTTGTAAGCTTAGGAGACTATTTAATGAATCTCAAAAACTGCATGTTAGGGTGGAAGCCTTGCCAGCTCCGTCCTGAGGAACACCTCTGGAATACAATCAAATACGTAGTTTTCAAGGCCAGAAAATACACTGTAGGCAAAACCAGGCAGCGTAGGTCTCCAGTGCACCAATGCTATAAATCTGGCAGTGGTTTCTGCGCATGAATTAATGGATAAAATCATCCTTTGAAGCCCTGGTCTCAGTGCTTGTCAGTGTCAAATACTCAGAATTTTTTGTTTTTTTCTTTTCTTCCTCGCATCCAGTTATAATTGGTCTGGCCAGAGGAGCAGTGGGGAGACCTCTCAGGGGACAGGGAAGGCAGCAGCTGTTCTCCTCCCTCGCAAGAAAGAAGTAGAGAGGGAAGAAAATCCATTCATTTCCCACTGACAAGCTTGGACTGTCTGGGGAGGGGAGGCTTGAGGGGGGAGATGGGTCTGAGCCCAGCGCAGGGGAAAATGGAAGAATTCCTGTCCTTGTGAAGAGGCGATCACAGCGGGGCATATATATATGCTGAAACCACAACCCTGCACAGAGAGCACACTGCTTCCTTCAGCAAAATAATATGATAAGAAGAAACCACAGAGATTTGCCTTTATGTCAGGCTTTTCAACTGAGGACAAGGAGGGGAGGGATAGGGCCAGCATCCCTGCCAGCTGCTTTTGTCTTCCTGCCCTTCCTGTGGAAAACGAGGTGTAGGTTCACTAGAGAGAAAAAAAAAAAGAATAGAGAGAAAGGGAGTGCTATCTGTTAGACCAGGCTGGGAAGAGGGCTTAGATGAATATGACTGTTCTGGCCCTGCCTTGCTTTTGGAGGGGGTGTTGCTTACAAGAGAAACACATTAGTGTTTAGTGGAGTCAGGGCTACCCAGTGTCCCCAGTGGATACTGGGTGGGATTGTGTGCCTCAATTTAGAATTATCTTGCCCAGCTGTAGGTCCTGCACTGAGGTCCTGCTTATTTCTATAGGCTTCTCTCTAGTTCACAGAGAAAGAGAGACAAAGAGTGGTATTTCAGCCTTTAGAATCATTTTTTCCTCCAGAGACATCCAGCTCTTCTTGCACATGGTGTGGCTCCAGGCTTGGGAGCCTCTGCTAAGTATCCAAAATGAAGTGGGATGAATCTGTGTCTTTCTCATTGCCCAGAGGGAAAAATAAGCAAATGAAGCACACAAAAAAACCAACCCTAGAAGGTGCAAGGCTAAAGAGAAGGAAAGGAGAAGAAAAAAACAGGGTGCTCCTTTAACATGTTCAATACTCAGGTATACTAAGGCAAGCAAAACAGACACCTATGAAAAGTTTGATCCAAATTTAATTGAAGTCAATGAAAATATTTTTAGCTACTTTGGCTGGTTCCGAATAAGACATTCTGGACAACATTCGGAGGGATATTTAGAATACTGAATCCTTTTAAGGCACTTAACTTCCCATATATTTCAGTAGTCGTGTGGGTGCCAAAGCAAAAACTTTGAGAACTGGAAAAACTGAAGGAGGAGTTTGCAGTGTGTTTGTTGTTCTAAAAATTTAAATATTTATCCTTACATCATCTTGTATCTTTTTTTGGCAATTGGATTACTATGTTACAAATTTCCATTAGGTATGACTGTAAGAATAGAGAGTACCTAATCCAAAATGCACTCATCTGCCAGGGTAGCTGGCTATTGTCTAGCGAGGACAGATCTGGAGTTTGGATAATGGAAGAAACTATTCATCACGGGCAGTTAATGACCAACAAAGGGCTCAAGCAGGAAAGGCGGGTGAGAGGAGCCCTCTGCACTGTAAGGTAACACGATATTTGCAGTTCAGCAATGATTATCTCAAGAAATTTTATCAAGATTTTAAAACTATGATGGGGGAATTTTTTTAGTTCTTTTTTTTTTTTTTTGGGGGGGGGTGGTGTTTGTTTTTTTCTTTTTTCTTTTTTTTTTTCTTTTGGTGAAAATCCTCACTTTGTGAAAAAAATGCAGACACTGCTTTACAATTTCATAATTTCTGTATTTGGGCATACAGGTTTGTGTGCCAGGAAATGTGGCCCCTAAGCCTCGGGGCTACAATTTGGAAACTGTTTGAAAACTCTTCCTTGAAGTTTATGATAGAAGTCCTTATTTTAAAAGTTATAAGCGGATCGAAAATTGTAGGCAGTGAAAACAGCCTTGACGGCAGTGTTGCTCAGGCTAGATAAAGAGAAAAGAAAAACAACCAAGAATAACAAATAGAAGGACTTGGTTTTAAAAAGCACTCAATGGACTGATAAATGCTGTTTGTGCAACTGAAGAACTTTCTGGAAAAATCAGAAGAGATCTATGGTCAGTGGATTCAGAGGTCTGGAGCGTTTTCTTAAGACAAGTGAATAGTCATATACATACCAGTCCTGGGTTGTGGAAAGTCGTTTGCTGTTGGGACAGCCTTTGTGTTTCTAGTGCAATCGGCTGTGTCTCTGCCACTACCACTCAGCAGAGTGTTCCCAAAGCTGGGTCAGCTGTGGCAGAAGAATTGGTGCACATAAGGGTGCAATGGTGATAAACACACAGTGGCTGGTTCCAGACCCTTTCTCAAAGACAGAGAGAAAGGAGCCCTTATCTGTTCTCGACTTCTTTGGCTCAGAACAGTATCTGCTACTTTGAGACACCTCCCACCTTCGATAAAGTCACACTGCAGAATGAGTCCCCTTTCTATAAGGTATCCCACTAACCTGGATTGTGGTCCAGCAGCAGCAGAGCAGCTTTGAACCCCTATGCTTGAGATGGCTTTTTTTCCTCTGCTATCTCTGTGTGTCCCCCCCCACCCCAGCTCCAGCCTTTTTCTGCTACTTGGGAAAGCTGAAGGCTGGACAATCTCTCACCTCCAGGAGACTGGAGCATAGGATGGGGCATACAATGTCCTTCTGCAGATGTATCATCTTATCTCTAGGATATAATTCTCTCCCAACAAATTTTCAAGACACAGACATCTCTAATGCAAACATAAAATTGTCCCTGCACTGAGAGTTCCTTTTATAAAGTTGAGACCTGCCACACTTTTTAATGGGGTGTGTGTGTCAGCACTGATGTTTTTATTCTGCTGTTCCTCACTAAATATCTTGCACCCTTTAGAAAGCTCTCTCAGAGAAGGTCAGACACAGGAATTACCAGAATCCCCACTTTTGGTCTAAACCAGTGCACCAATGGTGGCCCTACGGCCGTGGGGAGCAGGACTTGGATGGTTGGCCTTCCAGGACTTGGATGGTTGGATGACTCAGTGTTTACCTTGTGCTTTCCCTCTCTTTCTGCCCGCGCCCTATGAGTCTGTTCTCCTCCAACCTCAAATTAAATAAAGTTGGGTTGAGTTGGAAGAACTTCCAAAATAAACTGAGAGCTTGACAGTGTGAGCGGACAATCGAGTTAAGTGATGCTGCTTTTCCTCTGAGTCAGTATGGAAAATCGCAGCTCCAGAGGTGCCGCTGGATGGACAAGACATGCGGCTGAGTTCCTGACCTCTAGTGCTTATTAAAAATCCTTGGATGCCTTCTCTCGGTGCAGATTGTAGACTGTGCTTGTCTCAGATTTCCACACACTGAGCTTCACTCTCCCTGTCACTCCCTCTGCCCTCCCTGTTTTCCATCCAATGTAGGCTTCTCCTGCCAACCCAGCCTGTGCTGGGACATCTGCATGCTTAAGCACTCGGGCTTCCACAAGGGACCAGAAGTCACCGCATTTTTCGAGTGAGCAAAATGGTTCCTGTCCATGAGATCGGTGCTGGGGCTTTTCTTTCTTAACAATCAGCGCCACAACAATAGCTCATTATTCAATTTCAATTTTGCTGCAGCAGTCTTTCATGGCAAGCCAGCATTGTATTGAATCACACCAGGCCAGGGAGGTGGAACACAGGAAAGGCACCTGCTCAAAACTGGCCCTAGACTTGGCTGCTTTCTAGTGTGTTCATGCAGTGACAGCAGAAACATCTGGGCTGAGATGTAAACCTGATAGTTATCGCCCATCCTCCAGAACATTTGGGGATAACAGGGTTTATAGCTCTACTCCTTATCTCAGGTCTCAGAAGTTTTTTCTTATTTCCATTTCTACCAAGATTTGCTTAGTGCTTCTATAACAATATAGGCATATCCTAATATTGGCAGCGAGCACGCAGGGAGGTGGCAGCACGGCAATTTCTGGCATGAGAGAAGGACCTCAGTGATCATGACAGTCTGTAGATGCTAGAACAGAGTGGTTCAAGTGGGTTTTATAGCGTGAACTGTGCCCACATCCAGAGGATCCAAGGAAGACTGGTGCATTGCCCGAAAAATGCTCCGCAAGCCTCAGGTTAAAGGTCTTTGAATAGAAATGATTGAAATTGATGAAAGGGGTGTACAGGCAGTCATAAAATAATAAGTTGCAATAGACCTAAAACCACTATTAATATTGGTAAATTGACTAATATGGAGTTGAAATGGAGTGGCGCTGAGTTTTTTTGGAGAACAGATTTTTTTTCTGTGTTTAACCAGCTCTCACTAGGATTAAGTCTGAAATATAAAGAAATTAATTTTTCCACCACCCATCCTGACTGGTGAATAAACAGTTAAAACTGCTTTTCTTTCCTAATTGTTCTATATATTATGCTATCTGTATTTGGATATTCTGTGCATATGCATACACCTCCACGTATGCTCACACACCGGAGACAGATAGATTGATGGAAAGATTCTTCACGTGTGGTAACCCCCACTTTCATTTCTTAATTCAAATTAATTAGAAGTAAATAAAGAAATAAGAATCTGTTGGAGGATGTGAATTCTAAATTGACACGTTGAGATCCACAGCCTGAGAACAAATGGAAATTTCTGCAGCAAACATGCGAACGAATATTACAGATCTCTTCTGGTTAGAGGGATGCGATGGTAAAAACAGCGTATAAGTCACTGCAGCAGGACTCATGTACTTCAGCAGATCATTTCAACCTTCAGATTAGTTGAAAATAGCATTTCTTTAATCAGAAAATCCTAAAAAATGTAGCTATCTGGACTGTATATAGCTACCTTTAAGAGAGGCATTTTTAAAGCAGGGATACTAAACCATATCACAAATATTAAAGGAAGAAAAAATAACCCTGGAAAAATTTCCTGTTTGTCTCAAGAGGAAATAGCCTGTTTTCTTTAGAGCCATATTACATTTTTTCTTATTTGTCCATTCTCTAGCTTAATTGAGAGAATTCAATAACAGAGAGATCTTTACCTGGTAGCACAATTGAAAACGTCAAAGAAATCTTTGTTATTTGAAAAATACCCATTCCAGAGTTAGGAAAGCCAGTTCAAACTATTGTGCTTGTGCTCAACTTCTTAGACAGCAAACTATCTGTATGTTATATGTCTGCAAGTCTCAGTTTCTGTATTTCCTTGTTTTTAAACCGCTTTCTCTTGATTGCAACTATGTAGAGGCAGAGGCACCCGTTTCATTGTTTTTCATTATCGCTGATGCGATACCTGGACCAGTGGAACACCACGGTCTGTGGCTGCACTCCTCAGAACCTCCAGATTAGTATTAATACCCATGTCGTGGAGCAAGTGAACGCCTCCTGAAAGTTTTTCTGGCCTGGCGGGCTGGGAGCAGCACGTAACCCTGTGTATTTATTAATGTGCAACTTAATGGGAAAGTACTGCTCTCTCTGGATGCCAGCAAAGCTAGGGCTGGTGTTTAACTGCCGTGACTCCCCTGAAGTCAATGAGATCTGAGGCTCAAGCATGAGATTAACCTGTTAAATCAAATATACGGGGCCTGACAGGCATCCTGGAGGAAACTACATAAACAGCAGGAGGGCAAAAACATCTCTGCAAGGTTTTCATCCTCTGTTATAGGTGCACCATAAAGGAGCAAAGGAACCCTCTGTGTACTTTCCTGGTAAGACCCTCGTGCATCCCCTCTCCAGGAGCAACTGAGGGGCACCACAGAAACTCAAACATTTCCAGGTTTTTGACACTAATTCTGTGGCAACTGAAGTCAATGGGTGCTTTCAAAGCAGAACTGTGGCACGTTTCCTTACACATAGACACACTTCTCCTGAAGTTAATGATGACTGTGTTGAACTGAGGAATTAGTAAAGTCAGGTTTGTCTTCCTTTGAGAAGACTTGCCTGATGAATAAGGCAGAGAAACGAAGGAAGTGAAAATGTTCCCCAGATTCCTGAAATCCATTGCACGTATTCGGAGCTGTGTTTTAACTCCACGGAAGTGCCAAATCTTCAATGTTTTGCACAAGACTGAAAGTACGAACTGCTTCAGACTTGGAAAGTTTGAAAACTTTACAAGTTTGCTGGGGTATTTGTCTAGAGGTATAAAATATTACTTTGGTGCAATTGCCAACAACCATACTGTCAGGTTTCTGCAAATCCAGATAGTTATTCCAGTAAAATAATAGAAAAGATTTTATTAGGCTCAAAATTCAGATATATCCAAAATTTCCCATTGAAAGACTGTCTCCTTCTGGGCTGACAGTACAGGAGATCATAAATAGTTCCCTTGTATAAATGAGTGGTTCAAAAATGTTGCTGAAAATGAACCATTTACTTGAGTTTTGCTGGGTAAAGAACAGAAAAAAAAAAACAACACACCATTCCTCTCCCTCTGAATAGAAGTTGTTTATTTCTCAGCAGCAGCATTTTAAAAACCCCAACATTTTCCCAAAGCAACTTTCCCAGAGGCACTTAAAAATATAAAAGTGCAAATGAGACAAACAATCTATCTCTAACTAGCTGTGCTAAATGGAAGTCCTATAGAGAAATGGACTTTTACTGTCTGTCACTGGCCTCGCATGTAAACTTTATGTGCTCTGGTTTAATCTAAATGAAACCATCATTCTTCTCTTTATGGCATACCAGGCTGCTGCAACACAAAGCCCTGGCTGGCTTCTCATCAGCCTGAAGACAGGGTGGGAGGAGGGAGGTTAGTCTTGTTCCTGGAGGGTGTCTGCTGTCCAAAGAATGGAAAATATGATTTGTGCTTTGGGAATTGAATGAGTCCCCTTTAGAGCTCTTAAGGCTGTATTTATAGGAAGGATAATCTAGCAAAGGACAATATGTTTTGTCCCTTGGTTCTGCTGAATGCTTCTATTGTTGATCTAGGATGCGATCCAAAGCTAATTCTTTGCCTCATAAGCAGCTTCTTCTGAGTGCTCCTGTTGTACATTTTTAAGTGAAACTCTTTAGATCTTTGCCTGACTCTCCTTACGAAAGAAATGAGACTTTTGTACTCTCTGAATGCCAAACATTGAAAGAATGGGTACAGAAACATCTATTTCAGAGTGTTACTATTAAATAGCAAGGAGAGAAGAGAATAACTGTAGTTAAATAGCTGGGGATAAAGTCTCTGAATACATCTTGTCTGTGAGTGAAAGAAAATTTTATAGCTGTAGAGATCTGGGACAGACTTCCAGCAGAAGAAAGGTATGTTATCAAGATGGACGTTAACGAGTTATTTTTATGACAAAGCTGGAGCTGAAAGAATGAAAAAAGTCAGGCAAATGAGAGGAAGTGGAAGGTGGTTTTGAGGGAATTAAGGAGATTAATTTCTGAGATTACATTTGAAGAACATTGCATGAAAGAAGTTTGCCCAGCTAAACGCTTCAATGATAGTTCGTTGGTATAAAATTGCATAATTAATATTTACAGTGTGGGGATGGAGAAGAGAGCATGAACCATTCAAATGAATGTGACAAGTTTTCCTTATTAAGGAAAATAAGGAAAGTCAAAGAAGGGAAAGTTTAAGCTACAGGAAGAAAATACAGAAAGACAGCCAGAATTTGCTTGAATGAAATGCTGGAAGTCCTCTTGTAAGAAAAAAGTCTGCCACGACAGATATAAGCTAATAATTTGGAATGTCGAAAACAGCAGGCCTTTTGCAAGTTGTTAGCTGCTTATTTGAATTCAACGGATGAGGAAAGAGGTTTGTCTGATATAAAGATGTTACCTATCACAGCACAGCTCCTTAAAATGAAAAAAATTGTGTGGACAGGAGAACACAGTTCTTCTCCCAACATGAATATTAAGAACACTTCAATAAAATGAAGCACGTTTATAGTCAGTCCACAACATGCTTTTCATTATATACCAGCCATGCTATTGCTGTGGTTCTGCAGAAGTTGCTTTGCCTACAGGGTGGCTGGGGTGTGCAAAGGAGAGAAACAACGTTATGAGTGTCAGTAAATTGCTGTGGCTTAACTCTCCCCTGTCTAAAAACACACCAGCCAGCGTGGCCTGCAGTGAAGTATTTCATAAGAATGGAGAAAATTGACATTCCCTTAGCGAAAAATAGACTTCTACATTTCCAGAGGCCTGTCCTTTTTCAGGCACAATGAGAAACTAATCCCTGATATATGAAAGTAAGCTGGACCCTAGAAGATACAACGGCCAAGGGTTTGTTGGATGAGATGGAGCATAACACCACATGATGCAACCACCTTGCATAACAAACTGTCTTATCCGAGTAACGGGAAACAGGTTTGAACCTGATATACTTTCACTCCTAATGAGAAAAATATGAAGCCACTAGAGAAGTACACAGTTGGGTTTACCTTGGGCCAGTTTAATTTCCTGTCCCCATTTCTCTTCTGAAGGCAGACAACTCATAAATATCCTGCTCTAAAAAAAAATAAAATAAAAAATAAAAAAAAAAAAAAAAGAAAACAAAAGGAAAGAAAACATACCATTAATTTGCCCACATTATTGCTTGAAGCTGTGGAAGTCAGTCAGCTAAACACGGCCGTTAAGGGCATTTCTGAGAGCTCCCAGCGTTCCTGTCTCCTCTCTGATGTTGTGGAGGAATGGAAGCCATATGGCTGCTACCCATGACCCGAGACCAAAAAAGCAGGTGTTTGTCTCCACAAGTTACTTTCACAGTCATAACTAGATAATGATTTTCCATTAATTTTCCCCTTGGGTTTAATGATCCTCATTTGATTATGTTATCTATCTCTTGGCTCACTCAGCAATATGGATTATTTATATGCAGAGCCTTCACAATGGTGGATCCACCAACCGTGGCTCCAGGGTCTGAAAATGTCACCAGCTGTTTCTAGATATTAATTCAGCCAAGCATAAATGTTAAGGCAATTCTATTCCAGACCTTCCTGCAGGAAGAACCTTTCCAAAGAACTGAGGCCTCTTACAAAATAATTCAAGTTGGAAGAGACTTCATTAGGTCTCTAGTCCAACCTCTTGCTCAAAGCAGAATCAGCACTGAATTCAAACCTGGTTGCTCAGGAGCAGCAGCAGCATGACCAGATAAAGTTAGTCTTTGGATGAGGAATGGGTATCGTACTTCATGCCTATGGCCACTAATGAAAAGCAGGGATTCAGAAAAAAAGAGGGATTCAGCCTGCCCCAAGTGCTTTCTTAGCTTCTGACCAGCTGCAGCATTCTGAATGAGATGCCATTTCTATAAATCTACTGAATTCCAGTGGCTTTTCCTTTCATGAATGTGTTCAGATTCACAGTGAACTCAGGTAAAATTATTAATGGTGGTATTCAGCTCATGGAAAGGTACACCTCACTTGGGGTGTCTACACCTAGACTTCTGCTTGTCACCTGGCTGCTATTACAGCCGAAGGAGAATTACTCAGTGCAAGCTAATGCAGCTGAGAGGGATTCAGCTGATCAGATATACGTGTCTACATATAACTCTCGGCTCTTGCCAAGGATGTAACCCATTTCTTGAGTATGTTTCTGGTTTCTTCTGTCAAAACAGTGAATTAGAATGAAGTGGAACAATTT